>LKNJ01003497.1:45907-89273 GCA_002120245.1 Maccullochella peelii
AGAGAGAGAGAGAGAGAGTAGATGGAGAGGAAAATGGGTGTGAAAACAGTGAATGCACACAGAAGGAAACATTGCCCTGGGATGAGGGAAAAAAATCCACCAGCTGAAGGACAGTGAGAGGAAATTAAATTCAACGTGTTGACTGAGCTGAACAAAATACTCTGCCAGCCATACAATCACACTGCCAGATTACTTTGTGTTGGCTATGACTATGGCCAATATCAGCCAAGCATATGTGTGTTTTTGTGTGTGTGTGTGTGTGTGTGTGTGTGTGCTTGTGTTTTGTCTGTAGGCGTCCAACTGTGGCAGCCCTCATAGTATTGGCTGACACCTGCCACAGTAATAAAATGAATCAAGCAATCAAACAATACATCAATAACAGTGGACTGGTGCAGGATGACACTGCAGTAAATCACTGGTGGACACAAGAATGAATGGATGAATGAGAACGATAAGGAATAGATGTATGTGTATTTAAAAGACAAATATAGAGTGTTTAACATGTTCTGTTTGGGATGGAGACTCCAGGCTCTGTATGGTTAAATACAATGAATTTTCATATTATCTATATCTGTGATTGGTGTTGACAGTACTTTTTACACGGCATATCCCTCCCAAATCCCCAATAAGTCAATTTGGATTTCTGTTATTTAAATTTTATAACAGTTAACAACAGTTTGTTCATGAGAGATTGTGGTGAAGGGAGGGGTTACCACTTAAATTATCAAATGGGGGAAACATAGTTGATTTTTTAAAAGTTGGGTCTGTGAGATTCTGAACAAAGAGGAAATAAAGCTTAAAATAACACAAGGGTCAAGAAGGAGAAATCCAAAGAATTTAAAGGAAAAAGTATGAGAACTGAAGAACAAAGTTGAAAAAAAAACACATTCCCTTTGTCACGTATAGAAAGAGAGCTCCTTTAATTACAGCACATGGCAGAGAATATGAAAACATGTCAATGACGTATTACTGGTTGGAAAGCCATCAAAGCACTAACTGATAACTATGTAATTTTCCACGGTTGAAAAGTAACAGATGAACAACAACAAGCCTGGTCAATTAAATTAATGTTCTGGTCAGCTGGAGGAAGGATTGGGGTAAATACATGTGGAGGCATGTGCTCGTCCATTTGTAAACACTTTGATTTACTTTGGGCATCTCATTACTATCAGCATCACCTCATCAATATTGCATTAACAGACCATTACACTGTATATTCATTAATTTGCAAAAAGAACATGAGGGCTAAATGAGTTGAAATGAGATAAATGAATGCTCAGTCTATCGATGCCAAACTATCTATCTATAAATAGGTGCTTTAGACATGGGCTACGTGCTTTAAGTGGCTTGAAATGAATGCAGAAGTGCTGCTGAAGTCCTCTCATGGTCTGCATGGGGTTGGTTTCTACAGAGCTGCTCATCCCTTTGGTGAAAATGAAAAAAAGCACACGTGTGCAACTGTACATAGGTGAGCGCTTGCTCCACCCACAGCAGCAGTTATCAGACAGCTGCAGGGCTCTCACAGCTGACCTGCTGACCACCGAAACTCTCAGATGCTCTCCATGTGGCTGGTCACCCAAGAGACACACTGTACTCTACCGAGAGGGCTCCGACTGCAGTCTCAACATGTTTAGGTCAGGGGTGATTCACACAGAATTTACAGATTCCTGATGTACTTTCGCAGGGGTTGGTTAACCAAAATTACCCCCAAAAATTCTCAATAATCTTTAGTGGTATCTTTCCAGGTTTGTAGCTACAACTGAAGACACTGAGGTCATGTCCTCTGTTTTCTCTCTGGGAAATGACAGGTTTTGGTAACCTTGGGGAGTTTACACTGCAGTTATGGCGGGTATTTTTTAGGCTGATGCTAGTATTTTTAGACTCAACACCAGATTTTTTCCTGGCAGCGTGGTGAGGGCTTTTAAACAGAAGTTGGTCCATTTTGTTGGGGAATAAATTGGGAAAAGAACTATGTAATTTAGCACAACATATAGGGAAAATAGACACAACTTTGTTTAAGTTGTAGGTTAGTTAAGGTTAGTTATGGAGAAGTTTTCGTGAAAGAACCATTTAAATTCAGCTACCTCAATAAAAAAAAGTGAAAAATCTAAAATAATTGGGAAACAAAATGTAGAGGCTTTTAGTGTATTTCTAAAATCCTGGTTATGGCCCTGTATTTACAGTAGCCATGCAGATTTTTAAGGTTTTTTTGCTTGTTTGTTTTGCTACAGCAATGAGTCTAACCAGAAACAGTGTCTGAGTTATTCTGGACAATCCACAGACCTCGAAATAGTCCTTGATTTCACTCAAAACCGTCCAAGCAGGGACTGCAGGGAGAGTGGAAAATGAAGCACAGCACATGGGAAAGGAAAATCAAACAGTGACGGTGTCCTTCCAATGACTCTCACGCGCAATATGACATGAATGGAAAGATGACAACATCATAATCACAGATTGACAATGTGGTGAGTGAGGTAATAAGTACATTCGACAGGCACAGGCTTAATTGACACCGTTTTCCATTCACAGTGACACCAAACCACATGGATTTGTCTGGTTTACCGTGTCCAGGCCAGTTGTGAGGAAGAAACGCTATCAATTGTGCTTGAAGAATGAAGTCTGGACAATGGCGCTGCAGTATTGATCTTTCTCAGGGGTAAACATTAGGTAGCCTGTCAGATGGACATTTAACACAGTGGCATTGCCCATGAGCTGACAAAAGTGAATGATAGTCAGCCGCATCCAAAGAAAGAAAAGGATGTGAGATTCAAACCAGAAGAGTGAAGTCTGATGATGAAGAAGTATGGACGGAGACAGATGCATTCAGAATATTATTTAGTAATACTGCATTGTTTGCAAAAAAAATAAATAAATCACAAAACCTAACTCAATGATAAATAACAGAATGCAAAAAATAAAAATAAATGAATCCATCCAGCTGCCATACGTCCCTCAGCCTCCATGTCAGCATGATTAAAGCATTCACATCACTCATGAAATATAAATAATAAACAATCTAGAATGAGAGAGAGAGGGATTGGTGGGAAGGAGGGAGAGGGTACGACCAATTTGTGGAGGAGCATTCATGCAGTCCTTCTGCATGGCAAGATAATCTCCTCCCATTACTTCAGCACAAAGCAGTGCAGGTTTTCCATTAAGTGTACAACCACAGCCTCCCCAGCCTCTCAGCCAGCCATTAGCTCTGAGATTAAGTAAACCTCTATTTACATACTGTAGCACCAGCGCGTGCTGAATTTTTCAACACTGGGCACCACACAAGATGGGAAATTGCATACATTTTCTGATAAAGATCAAAGGAAGCTCACCCTATCCTGCACTCGTCCTTGAAAGTATGTGCAGACTTATCTTGAATTCCTGAGTTACTTCTCTGCTTCTTTTACAAAAATCAATGCTGACTGTGTGCTGTAACAGCCTGCATGCTAAAGGCGAACTGAAATTAAAAGTCACTTTTGATACAGAATCATATATCATTGGTGTTTGTTTTGACTTGTGTACTTACAGTATTTTGTCAAAACTGTCCTTACCAAAAACAAGACATAAAATTGGATATAGTTCCATGCACTGACACCGCTCCCTACATTGATGTTCTTTTGTTATAAGACTACAGTCAGGCAGTCAACCAGCTGTGGGGTCGACATTAGCCGTTACCCTACGTTACTCCGTGACTCTGTGTTTTACTAAGTTACATAGTCTCCCTTTAAGAAGTGAAGTATAGGTATCTCGATGAGCAGCAGCCTTAAGAGATTTCCTAATGAGAGCAAGATGTGAATGATGCTAATTTTCCTTGAGTATCTGACTTGAGTGACATTTGAATTCAGAAGAAGAATCGGCAGTCATCGCATCTCGCAGCGGCGTCAATCACAATGGGAACTGAATGAATTTAATAGGCTGTGATGTTGGCAAGTGCATTTTTTAACAGGTGGCTAGTTGTTGATGTTCCCCCGGGGTGGCAGTTGGTGTCACAGGTGCTGCTTGCGCTCCACATCACTCTGCTTCGGGGGGAATCGTTGGTCGTGTTGGCAGAGAGTGCTGTTCTGTCAAGGTGCATTATTCTTTTCACCACACGCCACGTCCCCAACTTCAGCCCCGCATGGCTTCTGGTCTCGCACAAGAAGTAGCTCCCTCTGTTTACCACTAACATCACCTTCCACTTTCACCTTTCACTCATTTTATCAGTTTTCCTCTCTCTTTCTTCCTCTGAGGGCTGTTCTAACGCAAGACAGATCCCATTAACCTTACCTGTGATTTGTCCTTAACTCTGACAAGCAGGGGCGCACACAAAAAGAACAGACGTGTGGGTTTTTAAAAAAAAATCTAAATACACACACATACACAATGTCACCGAACAAGTTTTCATATTTCTAATGTTTCATGACAGGCCCAGCCAGCAATGCAAAAGAAAGAATGACCCCTGTCAAATACAATGACAGATTGACAGAATGATATTCCCTCAGGTTAAATGTGTTATTTCATTCTTTGCTTATTTTATTTTTCTCCTCTTGCCCTTTTCGGTTTATGTATGCTCTTGGAGAAAATGGACAAGTCCCTCTAACATTTACGTGACGTTGTTTTGGTCTCAATTCCATGTTTTCATATAGCAACTTACCACGTGGTTGAGTTAGTAACACACGATTGGATCTGAAGCGTGGGGGGGGGAGGCAGGTAACTCATTGAGGTTACCATATTTCTTGTTTTATCTCCCATGAGGTTGAATCACTCTCCTGCTGACGCTGATCTCCAACCAGCCTGCTGTTCCAACTCCCAAGCAAAGCTCAGCACTAACACAGCCCCATTATTTGCCGCTGACCCAATTAGATTCTGCATAGATTCTGTAATACAAATTTTTCTCTCTCCTTTCTTTCCCTTGTTCACCCTTTCCTTATTTTTCCTCTGTTCCCTCTGATGAATGGCTTTGCTTTTTAGGACAAATGACAGCTCCGTGATTAATTGTGTATGCTCTTTCACTCTTCCGCCTTTTCACTTCTTCTTCCATTTCAATTTCGGTTTCTCACCCTGTGTAACTAGGAATATGCTATCTTTACCTGGGTTTGCCCCATCAGCATATTCCCATAAATAAAACAGGGGGAGAGGTTGAGATGGAGCATAGAGGGGTGGAGGGAATTGTGGCCCAGAGGCAGGGCAGTGGGCATGTGCGAAATAGATGGAGAGGGAAGGGGAGAGACGAGCCAACTGCTCCAGATCAGCAGTGTGAAGGTGACTGCAGAGAGTAAGACATAGAGAGAAAGAGATGAAATGAAAGAGAAATGCAAATGTAAAAGAGCAGAAAATAGACAGATAAGCACTGAGAATATGCAAAAAAACCCCAGCCTGAATCTGAGATAGATAGATAAGAGCAGAGGGAGACATGAATTAAAAATGCCAGAGAAACAGGGAGAAATTGACAGGACTGATGAATAAAAAGGTGGATTGTATGAGGACGTCAGAACAATTTCCACAGTAAGAAGTTAAATCCATGAACTAAACCTTCAAGTCCTTTCACGATTTGAAGAAAAATGGCCCCCACTATCACACAATAAAAGGAGGCTAAATGCAGTGCATGACAGGAGAATGAACAGCAGAGCAGGAGATGAAGGGGTAAAACGGGAATGTATTGAAACAGCAGTGATTGTAGCGAGGTGTGCAGCCAGTGCCCCATGGCAGGACGTCATGCTGTGCTTAATGAGGCAACAGTGCAGGCAATTAGTTTCTGATATGACATTATCAGTCACCAATAAGTGAACACATCATTAACCACGAGACCCCTCCAACAGCCTCTCGTCTTCTGTCTCTTGCTCACATAACAACAGCACATGCATGTGTTCTTAAATACAATTTTTTTTTTAAATTAATCAACATAAAGTTGACCATGTTTACTTTTATTTTCCTCTCTGAATCTACACAAACATGCATAGGGCCCAAATATAATTTACAACTGTGTAAGCTGAATTATTTACCAGGAAAAATCAACCCTGTCCCCAGAAATTACGTTCATATGCTACTTTGCAACAGCAAAAAGGTGTTAAAGGAAGCGCAAATTACGTTTTTATCAACATAAAGAGGAAATATTGTTAAATCTGGCAATGTTCATACTGAACGTATCAGCATCAAGTATTCAACGTGACAACTAGAGATAGGCACGAGTCATAGATTTGTTAGTAAATTTGGAAAAAATGTGGAGTCGCATGGCAAAGACGACATTCTTAAAATACAGTATTGGCCCAAACATAAGCCTTTTTTTTTTCTTTCTGGAAATTATGTTTGAAAAAGTGGGGGTCATCTTATATTTGAGGACATCATACTCTGTTTGAATTGAAAGTGTCCTCCTCCAGAGAGTGTTGCATTATGGTTTGTTTGTAGCGTTATTGTTCCTAGGCTAGCGAGTGTCTTCAGGTGCATTTACAGTGTGTCTTTTAGAGTCAGACAGCCCTAAAAGTGTTTCATTAGCCAAGTTCAACCTGCAGGAGTTTGTGACGGCTCGTGTAACATGTATAACTGCCACGGATACACACAAAGAAATTCGTGACGATTGAAAACGAGTGGGAAATCGTCTCCCGATGTCGACTGCAGAAACACACTGGGGCCAAATCATCTGTCGCGCAGCCAAGAACTGCTGGTGTCACAGATGATGAGGAGCTCAAAAAGACACAAAGACAGTCAGAAAAATGTTTGACCGCTTCCAAGAGCCTTACAGGAGTGTGACAGATTGACAAGCTACACAAATGTAGGATTTGCGTTATGCTTTTATGGAAGTATTTCATGTTTAACTTTTACGTCTTATAATCGGGGTCATCTAAAATTTGGCTCAAGACGGAAGATTTCTTCTCTGTGCGATTAACCAATCTGTAATTTAGTATATTACATGACTCAACCAGTGCTGTCACAATCATGAAATTTTAGTTGACAATGAATTGTCATACAGATAATTGCTGTTTTATTGTCTGTTTCTGTTCACTTTTTGCCACTATTATGGTATTAGCGCCTTTGACCGCCACCTTTTTGCTGCAAATCTGACAAATTGGCTCCTCCAAGTTTTTGGGCTCCATTTGGCTTAAAACCAAAATGTGCCTACAGCATCGAAATGTTGCGGTCTTTTGCAAAGGAATGTCAATTAATCTTCAAATAGTTTGTGCATTCTGAAACAATCTTTCACCTCTAGGTCTGCAGCCCTTTGCTGCATGTCATCCCCTGTCTCTCTTCATATACAATAATTCAACAATGTAGAATTTATTTTCAAAAGTTAATAAGCAAAGGGGAAACTCTAAGCCATGTTTTCATCCAAGCATTTCTATGAAAATCCTCTAATTAGCAAAGCTGGATGGATGCAACAAAATTTGACAAAACTTCCACAATATCACTAACAATGTTTTACACTTGCTTGCTTTTCCTTTTGTCGATAAAAGTATATCACATGACAAGAATGACTTTAAACTGAGTTTAAACATTCTGAAATTAAGCAGCAAAGGGCTGTAAATGATCGCCAGCATAACTTTCCCCAGAGCTGTCAAACGCACTGCTGCACCCGTAGGGGTGACTCTCCGCTATAAATAAAGAGACTAGACCGTTATTGGCACCTCTCTGTCATCATCTTGCTTGAGAAAGCAAGAAATATGAGCTGAAACAGAAGAACCTGCATCATAACAGTAAGGTCTAGACAAGCCAGGCAAGCCATGTTTTTCCTCCTGACATTTGAACCTCGTGCTCATGTAGACAGTTTATTTGCCTCAACCCAGCTGACGGAAACACACCTGATTCCCATTCTGTTTGTTGCGACATTTATAACTTTGGCTTAAAATTCCCTTGATTGTGGAATCTAACGATTGTGCAAAATGATCGCAGTCAACTCAAATAATCACGATCAGGCGATCATGTTATAATTGCGACAGGCCTTGACTTGACATGTGAAAAACATGAGACTCAAAAGTGTATGTTACTAGAATAACTAAAGCGTGATTAGACTTTTTTTATGGTTATGTTTAGGCAGCTCACAGCACTTCATTGTCTTGGTTAAAAACTGAAAACTTGTGCTTCAACTTATTTAAAGCACAAGGAAAATGTGTTTACTTTATTACCATGTAACCAAACCAACCTTAACCAAAGTGTTTTTGTTGCCTAAAGCTAACCACACGCAGGACTCGGGATGGGAACCTCGATCTCCAGTGTCAAAGACCTGCACTCTTTACTAGCACGCTTCTGTCAAAATGTAACCAGCAAAATAAATTAGCAGTAAATGAATGTAATTTGTAGGAGTCAGGGATGGAAAAATGTCCCCTAAATCACTGCATCTGCACAACATATAGCCTCATAAGCAGCTTTTCCAAGATTTGTCTTCATGCTGCTCAAAACTGCACCACTGCTTCCAGCCAATCGAAGCCAAGCCAAATACAAAAGTTGATTTCCACTTAAGTAAACAATTCAAAGGTCTACATTCCATTGGGAGCTCACTGGTGCATATAGTGCCACAACATTATTGCACTCCCTTGTCTTTTTCTATGAAGGTAAGGGGGTGAAATAAGTTTCCACTTCTTCAAAAAAGCAAAGCGCTAAATAAGGGCTTTGGTTAGACACGCTAAGCATATTTGAGCGTGGCGAGGGTCTGATCGCACAGGGGAATAGGAACAGTTTCCCACTGCAGCTCTACCTCGCTGGGCAGAGAACAGGGAAAGAGAGAGGGAGGAAGACAAAGTGTGAGAAACAGAAAGAGGGGGAGAAAGCATAAAATGAGATTTTGCCTTACCTGCAGTTTTTGTTTTCTCATGAGCACAACAAAGTTTTTTGCTCTACTTACTGGACTATCATCTACCTATTTAAAATAGAGTCGCTTCAGTAGACCTACACGTCATGCATCTGTAAAATTCTAACATATTTTTTCATGTAAATGATAAGGCAGAGAAGATTTAGCATTTTTATGCATTTTGAAGCGAGTTGTGACATTTACAGGAGTCAAAGGTCGTGCAGGAGGTTTGTCCAGTGAAGTGAGACAAAGTTCAGACACTGACCACTGCAGAGCAAAGCAAAATGCCAAGGAGAGGAGTAACAGAGTTTGTATGGACAGATACACCTCTTTGATGGCCAGAGGGACTGAAGATGTGTCATTTATGTTACTTTTATTGAAAAAAAACAAAAACTGATATCCACACCAAGTTGAAAACCAAGTTAAAGACAATTCTGACCTTGTTTGCAGGTTAAACTTAAGGTGTCCTTTCAGCAAGTATAGCGAGCATGTTTGCGACAAGTCGGCAGTCAATGACAGTGTGGCGTTCAATAGGAAATGGCCCCAGGGACATGAAATCCCTCTCCATGCTTTTCCTGACTTAACTAACAAACAGCGAAGTGAAGAGTGAAGGAAACGCTCTGTGATGAAAGGATGGACAGCACAAAGAGAAAAGGATTGCCACTCTTCAGCTATCTATATATACAGCACACACACACACACACACACACACACACACACACTTACCCATCACTGCTGAGACAGCTTTACAAAGCGTCTTTAACTTAATCCTCAAAAAGTGAATCCACTGTCATTATACGGGTGACATTTAACATCCCATGCGTCAGTATGTGGACTTGTCACTTCTGGCATAAATGGGCGTCTACATTTTCTTTCAGCTCTTTCTTAATTAACCTCTTTAACCTTGAATTCTCCCCTGGTTAAATTGCCTTTTTTCACACTTATTGCCATATATACAGTATATATTCTTCATCTGCTTGCTCTGACACTTCAATTAATATCCAATGAACATCCAAAGATGCCATGGTTTAATGGCTGCAACATTACTTTACATAATGTGCACATTTTCTGAATGTCAAATGCATAATTGTATACACATTTCCACCAAATTCATTCTCTTTCTTTCTTTCTTTCTTTATGAGTGTTTCTGGGGTTTTCTTTCCATATTCTAAGACAAATGCAAATTCTAACTAAGTTAAACAATAATTACTTTGTGAGCATACAAAAAACTACAGCTCCCATGAAAATGTACAAGCATGTAAGCGTGGGTATACTCACGTCATCGTAACTCGGTTTCTTCCACATCCATAATATTCACCAACACTCAAAATGTCTACATCATTCAGTCCTCTCTGTTGTTATTTCAGATAGACCCTTTCAACTCACCCATGGAGCCTGCAAACGTCCGGGGCTCCTGGGAAATGGTGTCCGTAAAAGGCAGCTACAAAACATAAATATTGAATAAACAACAATATTAGAATGTTTTTCAAAAAACTACCATCCTTATCTAAACATATGAAGCGAGCCACACGACATCATGTAGAAAAGGTTCCATTCCAAGTCACTGATTTGCTTTTCATTGGCACTGAAATTTCACACTGTAGAAACTTTGGAACATTAACTAGAATTTGAAATAAACTTCTGTGTTTGACAGTGATCATCTGCGAAACATGCACCTGTAATGATGAACCCGCAGGTTGGTCGATCGGGGTTAAAAAGGTTTAATGATTTTGCACATTGAATGTAAAGTCATTCAAACCAAAATAGATTGAAACAAAATATAAATTAATCTAGGTTGATAGAATGGCTCATCTGCCTCCCCAACATATCTGCAGTAAGACAATATCACTGCCCTTTTTGTTCTTGAGGACAGAGGCAGCCAGTTACATCTCTAATCCCGACATATTTAGCTGGATAATCACCTTTGATATAATCCTCAGGTTAGGTAGGGCTTCATACAATAAAGATACACCTCATTTGCATCTATCAGCCGAGACAAACAAGAAGAACAATCAGATTAAATAGAATAAAATCATCTATTTCTTTCCTGTCTTGACTGAAGAAGGTAAGCTCATATAATTATATATTTCCTGTACTGATGATTTGTAGTGAAGTGTCAGCTTGTTTTACTCTGCAATGTTTAATAATTCAAAACACCTGGAATCAGCTATGGTTCATTTGTAGTGAGCGAGCCTTGTGCAGAGCATGTTTTAGGTAGCCACTCACACTCTAATGAGACAGACAGACGTCTCTTCTCTGCTTTATAATATTTGATTATCTGGATCTCAAGTATATTTTGCTGTACAAGCCAGCAGATGGCCAGCCCACTGTTTGTATTTGTTTTGGTTCAATATTTGTGCCCCTGTTGCTTGCTACAATGCAGTCACATCAACAGACTTATTTAAACCAGCTCCACCGTGTGATTTTCAGGCTGGGCAAGGAGGAAGAGGTTTTAATTAGACAAGAATTATACAAAGCTGTAATAAGGAGATTGTCGCAAATGAAGAGACAGGAAAAGATGTCGGTGAATGAGAAAAATATGTCATTCTCGCCCTCGGTTCCCTACCTATCTGCACCAATACTGAAGGCGTCTCATTTCAGAGCTGTGACATGAAATCAGTGCTGGGGGGTGGGGGGGTTGTGAGGTGGAGGAAGTGGTGGAGAGGTGTTAAGATAGGTGAAGATAAGATGGAGTGCCAGACCCGATTGCATTACTATCGGTTGTTTATGGATCAGACACAGGCTGGTTTGGCCCTCTGGGATTGATTGTCTTCTGACTGGACAACAGGCGAGTGGAAAGATAATACGAAAACAAAGAGAAAACAACGGGAGAGTACAAAGACAGCTGAACTCACAGTCAATCTGAGTGGAGCTGTGCGTGTTTTTTTCCTTCTGTGGCTTTGTATGTTGTGGGTTTTTTTACGTCTGCCAGGGAGATTCATTTTTGATCCCATTTGCGTGTCTGTTTGCCTGGTAATTGGAAGGGTATCTCGAAAAACCATTCAACAGATTTCAATAACATTTGGTGTAAATTTAGTCCACGTGCCAGGGAACAAGTAATTCGATTTTGACAATTTTCTGTGAACCGATAAAAAATATAAAATGCTTAAAGGGGAACACCACCGATTTTACACGTCTGTTTACAGGTGCTGGGCAGTACAACTGCATGTGTGGAAAATAATTGTATAAAGCCTTTTGTGGCTCCAGTCTTGTTAATTGCTTCAAGGGATGTCACTTGAGTCATCGTTGGCTGGATCTGAAGTCTACAAGTTTGAAAATGACTAAAATCTGGGGATGTGGACTAAAAAGAAGTGAGCTTAGCTTACCAGACCTCTGTGGCCTGCTCCTCATCTCTTCTTGAGGCTAGCAGCTTGAAGCTACATTAGCCACTACTAGCATAACACACCCAAATCTCGAACCGAACTGTCAGCGGTTTTGTTGCATTGTGGGTAATGTAGGCGTCAGATTTTGACAAGGAAGAAGAATGCTTTCTTTTTAAACTGTCCATCGTGAATCTGACAATGTTATAGGAGTGCGATGCTAAATCGGTGGAGTACTCTTTATGTGGCCATTTCTAATAAATGTACATTTTCCTTGTAACTCCTGATCTCTCAGACATTGACAAGTCTAATCTCAGTATAATAATATAATTTGTAGTTTTTTCAAAATGTCTAATACAACTTATGTTTCTGTTTTACTGACAAAGACCTCTAGTGGCTACGTGACTTATGGCTCTTGTCTGTCAGGAGCAAAGCCTTCTCTAACTTTATCCAAGTAGTTTTTGTGACTTAACCTAACCAAACCTTAACCATAGAGGTGGCATAACAGATCAGGAATGCACTAACAAACTGTCGTCCTGATGACAGGGTTGTCAGATCAGGAAACGCTCATATGTGTCGTTTTGGGAAGCAATGAAAAAGAAAGCAATTTTTTATCTTTTAGTTTGAAGGACTTGAAATTAAAATGGAAACTCTTCTAGCTGCGGCCTATTTAAAACTGCCATTATTCTTCAATGCATTTGCATTCAAACTTGTACATATCAACTCTAAGTGATCCAGCAAAATTTGCTAATATTTATACTATATGTGACATTACAAGGACATGATCAACATTAATGGCCATAACATATGAGTGTTCATCCTTGTACAAAGCCCAAATATTAGTCCCAGACAGGATTTATGTATCCTCCTAAAATCATGACCACTATCAGCCAATCGACATGATGTTTATTGAAGTGTGTATTTTGATGAAGATTCACATCCAGATGCAAAAACAGAAATATTTTCTAAAAATGACAGATTAAAAGAATTGTGCAGCCTTGGTGGACCTCTCTGAGTGCTTTCTATTTTCTCTCTCTTTTGTGTGTGTTGTATGTGGGTCTTGTTTGTATGACATATGCAGTGAATCTCAGCACCCTCCACTCCAGTGGATCTTGTGCTATATATTTAGAATATGTGGGTGTTTAACCCTAACGCTCCAGCCAGGCCCATTCACCTCCTACCACAACATCGCAGCTCTCCAGTGCAGCCCGCTCTCCATCATCAGCTGCGTTAGTTGTGTTTGTTTTAGCCCAGTCCACCTGGCCCTCCATTTCATTACTTCAATTAGCGTGATTAGGATCTAAAATTGCTTATGTCGGCTCAGTGATTGACAGCAATTGGCCACTTAGGGAGGAGAGCTGCAGACACACAGTGCTGCTCAATGGCTTGTGTAGTGAAACGCGCATGTGTGTGTTTGTTTACCCTGATGGGAGTTGTGCTCACTGAAGATGAGAGCAATTCTTCAGGCAAACAATGTGAGACCACCACTATAGAAAGTCCAGATATCTTGCAATACCCACATGTGCAACGGGAATGTTTGTGTGTGTGTGTGTGTGTGTGTGTGTGTGTGTGTGTGTGTGTAAGAGAAGAGAGAGAGAGTTTCTGTGCGTACGCTTGCAAATATGTGAGCAAGATTTTGTAAACATGTGTGTGTATATACTGTATCTACATAAATAAACCATTGCTATGCTATGCACATAAAGTACAGTGTAGTATTAGATACTATAAATAATTTTCAAGGAATTCCACGACTGAACTTGTGTGTGGACATGCTCTAAGTGTGTCGCAATCAGCATGTCTCACATGCACACTGATTGTGTGAAAGCGTGACAGACAGGCAATCACTCCTCAGCCATGGCACGTTTTGTTCAACCCAGAGGGAGTTGGGAATGTGGCTCGTTTTGCGGAGGCACATTAAACGGTCCAGCGTAATTTAGAGGACTGGCTGGTCTCCATGTCTCTTCTCATTACGGCCCTTGTGGTCTACACGGCCCTAAATAGCGACCGCTGGAGCAGATCTTCGGTATCTGTCTTCGCACCATTTCCGTGGCATGCGAGACGGCGGAGTGAGGCGTTATGTTTATAGCACATCAGTGCCAAGTACGGCCGTTCATCAGGCGCTGAGAGCCAGAACCGCAGAGGTCCATGACAGAACATTAATCTGCCTCTCAAACAGACAGTCATAAGTCTCTCCTCCTCTGCATGTCCTGCATGTGATTGTCATTCACTCCCTTTCTCTTCATCTTTTTTGCCATTTCTTTCTCTTCTCCATCTTCCTCTGTTTCGCACTCCTGTCTGTCCATTTTTCATACCATTCTTCCTCCCCGCAGCTTTGATCCATTCATCTCGGCTGTTATGAGCTTTCCACCCACTCTTACTCTTTGTGTATCGTTTTGGTTTTATTGCTTGGGTGTGTGTCCTCTTGTCCAAATTAATCTGTCTCTGAATTAGATTGGAGAGATTCCTCCTTCCTCTCCCTCAAGATGTAGTAGTCATAATTTAAACAGCACCCTGTGTCCATGTCTCTTGTTTTACAAACTGTAAAAAAAAATGTGTGGAATTCTAACAGATCATGAAAATTTTTTAATGATTTAAGCTGCCCTAATCATTAAATTTCAATTTAACCATTGTATTTTGATTGATGCATTGTTCACATTTGCTATGAACAATGAATCAAATGACAATGTGTAATGTGAAAGGGGTCACTCATATTTATCGTCACCTGACTCTACAGTCTTTTCTAGCATCTTTAAGCTAATTGTTTTGGTTTTACGGCCAACAAATTTACTGTTTTGATTCAGTCTCATTCTCCTGGTTTTAGTGAAAAAGCTCTGATAAAGTCATTGTACACTACTGGATACACAAAGTTAGCAACTTACTGGTGATCATAGTGGAGGATTTAGCAAACTAAAAAGCCAGATGTTTCCCTCAGGAGTTGGTGGAGAGCAAAACAGAGCTTAAAGGAGAGTGAATATTGGACTTAAATTCATTAGGTTGCCAGAAGCATGACCGCAAATGAAAGTTAATGATGCTCCTTATCTGATGGATAATGGTCTGGTGGTCTTATCTGATGGTGTTAATGCAGCTTTAATAATGTTGAACATCAGGGTTTTTTGTCCAAAATGCATATTTTGGAATCTGACTCTCATCTTTGTCTCTCTTCACTCTTCCATTAGGAGGTTTCTTGCCTTTTCCCCATGCTCACATCCCTCTCCACATTTATCTTTTCTTCCATCCAGGATGTCTATGAAAAGCGCAAAGGGAGGCGCAGAAAGTAGACCATCCTCTGCTGCCAGGTCAGTGAGATCTAACTTAAAGTGGTGGAGAAAATGAATAGGGAATGAATACACTTATACTGTAAAATCAAATTAACAATTTAATTAAAAGCTCAGTCGAGAGGTGAGGTTGTGAGCTTTAAACCTTCATCATCAGTCACCATCAGTCTAAATCACACTTTGGAGCTCCAACATAAAAAGAGACCTATCCCTACATTTATTGCTTATATAGTAACAAGTGAGCAATTCATCAAGAGACAGATGGTCACTCGAGAGATGGTTTAGCCTGCTTTGGAAAGAGTTTTTACACTTTTTCCAGAGTTTCTGGGTAATACAGTCGTTGAAACTTCCAAAAATTCTAACAATTGTCTCCCATTGCTGCTGCTGTCTATCAGCAGTCTGAATCCATCTTAACTTCCTCAGCAGGAGGGTCCATCCATATGACAAGCCACAAAGTTCAATGTTGTTTTTATCATTGGTTATGAGAATTTTTTTTAAAAAGTGTTAATATTAATGACCAGACATTAACTGCACTTCGAACTGATTAAGGCTTCTTTCTCTCCTAGCATGTCTCCACGAGGGGGAAGGGGAGCGGCAGCTGGCAGGTCGCCTGCTACTGCGAGATTCAAAAACAAGGCCCTTCAGCTCAGCCTCTCCAAGAAATTCTGGTTATTATCATTCTGTTTCTAATCAACATTGATTAGGACAAGGGGAGTGGGTTGTGTAGATTTGTGCACCCAATTAGTGCCATCGATTGGTACATCCACTGCAAAACAAGCTCTCAGAATTTCAATCTAGTCCTCCTAAGAAACACTTCCTTCATTTTTTTAGTGACTGACGTAACAACTGATGCCAGCTGATTGGACTGCTGACGTTTTTCAAGTTCACTCACAATTATATCAAGGGAGGCTAGATGGAGTAATCACCCAAAAGGGACTTGTGTGTGTTTGTTTAAGTAAGTTGGGAGGGGAAAGTATAGTCCTGGCTTTGATGATGACGGCTCTCAACACTTGGCACACAAATGCACACTTTACAGCTCAAAGTCGCCCTCGGCCCAGGGGAAGGGCTCTGGGAGTGAGGACGAGGCTCGTCAGAGCGGTAAAAGGAGCCTCAGCAACAGCTCAGCGGTGGCCGCGGCCTACATCTCCTACCTCAACAAGCTCTTTGGACAGGTCAGTTCAACAGCACGTTACCACTCATACTCACATGCATGTTGCCACAGCCTTGACACACTTGTTGGTGATTAGTACGGTTACTCCAAACAAAGGATGTAGTTGCAGTTTCAAGCTCCAGGAGCAGGAGCAGGTGTCAGGAAACAACATCTAATAAATTGCAGGTGTGTCAATTAAGCTGATCATGTCACAGGTCTAAACCGCTTGTAAGATCCCTACGTGTAACTACAAACACCCAATGCTCTCAGCATCATGTCAGTTGTTTCCTGACACATCTACCTGCTCCTCAGAGACTGACTTCCCACTAAAAAAACGACAGCATCAGTCGTTTCAGCAAGTGCCACAAAATGACCATGTTTAGGTACGTTAGCGTCAAAGCCCTCTAGCAGCCATAGTAATTATGAGTCTGTCTTGAGCAAAGGAGGGAGTTGTTGTTATCATAGAGCGACAGAGTCCACAGAGAGAGGAGGTCGGGGTGGATGGATGGGGTCAACGAAACATCTGACTTTAACATGAGGGACCACTGTTTGTTTCCCATTTCCTACCACGAGCCAACGGTGGTTTCTTTTACCCATGACCACGATTGTTCCAATGCCATTTTTCCTAGTTACTCAGTTATGTGATTTTCAGACCAAAGCAACAGCCAATAATAGAAACTGCCAAAATAAAACTGCTGGAATTAAATAAAAATAAAATAAAAATACAATAAATGTTATTGTGAAAAGAAACAGGATAAAGTAACACTTCATAAAAACGAGCTGAGGTTTAAACATGTGTTTGTGTTATTTCACAGTGTTATGGTTATATTGTTTTGTCTGTATCTATTCCTATACTTATTTATGATTTAATGATTTCTTATTCATTCACTTAATTTTGTGCATTTGGGTCTCCACAGGCCATGAGGATGTTAAAATAGTTGAAAGAGACTGGCAAAGAAAGGTCGATAAAGTGCAGATTTATAGACTGAGTCACAGCTGAAAGAAACAAAATTACATTGACTTAAAGTTTCACAGACTGTAGTTGGATCCATTTGTTCAGCTGGTACCTATTGATTGAAAATATAAACACTGGTTGTAGCTGTTTGCAGTGAACGATGACTATCCGAAAATGAACACGCTGTTAGCAAACCAGTAATTGCTGATAGGTCAAATGACTGTGGGGAGTCAGTATCATTACCCACCTGAATTCAATTCAAACATGAAAATATCTGATCAGGACTTTGGACTGTTACCTCATCCTCTAAAAAAACATCCATCCTTTCACTCCACTAACTCCACTTCAGAGATGATATACTGCCTGGACACTGGGCTGGCTTCCGTTAATGCCCTGGTTGGCTCAAGTGAAGCTTTGGCTCTGTTCATGCCTGATACTCTGATCCCAGATTGCTGTAGGGCATCATAGAATATTTGGGAAGATGACAAGTGGAAATGAGCCAACAAATGGTCAAGCTCAATGGCACCTTCATCATTTCAGTTAAAAACATGAGTTGATTTATACAGAGAGCACCACTTACAGTATACGTAACCTGTAATCTATACGATGTAATGATTTGTTTTGGCATAGTGTGTTCAGCCCTGGAATCAAGGGGATCAGTGTAGTCCTTCACAGAAACTAACAACAATAATCAGTGTATGAGGTAGTGGGAGACAGAGAGGAAGACTTTGGCTAGGTAGTTGTGTCTTTGTATGGAGAAAATGGGTGTGGATCAGATCCAGGATGTTAATGAGACTGCCTTAAAGAGGACAGAACCCTGAATGGCAAATACCCATTAAAATAATTGGTGGGAAATGGATAGTAATTACAAGGACTTATTCTATGTTCTACTAAAATTGAAAAGCTAAAACTTCACATGCAGAAGGTCACAATTACTTACAAATATACAAAACAGTCACCAGCATTATGTCCCAAGATGTCAATATATTTATACTTAATTACACTTCCATCAAGGAATTGACCATTTATAAAAAATACAGTTAGATTTGGCAGAAAATACTTTGTGAGGGAGCTCTCAAAGATTTTGAGCAGCAATGAGGATTCTGCAGGGAGAACTAAACCCCCTTAATGAACATAAATGAACATTACATTTTAGTTAAACCAACAATACCTAAAATATGAGGAGGTTTGGTTGGTGGAGGGAGTTGCGGAAGCAAACAACGCTGGCATGAAGGTATCGACAGAGTAACAGTGAGACATGTCAGGTTATAATTATCATGTTGTACACCTGCAGGGATATGATTGGATATTACTAGTCAGATGATTAATGAGCCAGTGATTGTGATGCATGAATGAAGGGCTTCAGTGCTCTGCCTGATCTAACGCTATGCTCCATTACAACGCTGTCTCCTAGAACAGTGGTTCTCAACCTGGGGGAGATCATTTCTGGGGGACGCCAGATGGTTGTGGAGAAAAAAATAAAATAACATATTTTAGTCTGGGGAATGTTTTTTACATTATATTGCCTGAATCAGTGATATAATTTGCGTCAGAATAGATTTTATTTAGTGTTGCAAACACCAACCTCATTATTCTGGGAGGTCACGACTCGAAAAGGTTGTCCTAGAAATTACATTTATCAGGCACTAAATTGTTGTGGTGACAAACATAATCGCTGTCCGGATTCTGTTCATAGGCAACTTTTTTTGGGTAAATGAAGTTCTACATTTATGTACCACACAGAAGTCGCAGGGAGGTGGTCAGGATGGATAGTAGGCATACAAAGTGCAGGATTTTGACTCCAGAGACAGGAGTTCCACAAAGACAAAATCACTTTGTTTGAGGTTCGGGAAAGACTGTGGTTTCAGTTAAGTGTTAAAAAACATGTTTTGTCATTGCAGATTCTTTCTGTATTAAACCAAGACCACGATCTTTCCCTAACCTTAACCAAGTGTTGCCAGTGCCTAAACACAACCATAAAAAGTTTTATAATGCTGTAGTCACTATGAGCAAATATTTTGGCAGAAGATTCATTCAGTCTCAACATTTTTGCGCCTTGCCAGATAACATATAGAGGATAGAAGGGCTCATTTGTGCCCAACATGCATGTTTTAAGTACTTATTTCATTAAAATTATATATTGTAAAATTTTTCTTTTTGCATTTGCCTCTATTTGTGCTCCACTCCACAAAAAATACATTTTATTTACTGTATAATAGTGATAATGGAGCAGACTAGTTAGATCAAGGGTCTTTTGTTCAGTCACTTGTATCCCTCTTTAATTTTGTTGTCTTCCCTAATACATGTTTTATTCCTTTTTTTAGTTCTTATACAGTGTACTTTCTAGAACTATTTGGCGTATTAGTATTATTGTTGTTGTTATTATTATTAGTTATATGGGATGAAACTCAAAAAATATCCTTTTAATCGTGGAACCGTATGGGACCCTGGTGAGATCTTGCTACAAAGCAGAGCTAAAGGCTTTTCCATAAATCCCTTCATCACAGGAAAGGGATTTACTGTAAAAGATAACATAGAAATCTATGCCAAGGGGAGATGTGTGCCTATGAACGTTTTAATGATGTTTCATAACTTGATTTCTTAATAACTAATGGGACCATTTCATTGTTTGAAAGCAATTTATGGGAAATGAACCACTTCACAGTGACCCTGGGCTACTATGGACTCTTCCACATCCTTCCCTGAGTTACTATCTCACCTGACAGTCCCTCGTTTGATTTTACTAGTAGCCAGTTAGAGGGGTCTGCATCGTATCCACGGGATAGAGGACACACTGTTTTGTTTGCTGTCCTGACACTGAGGCTGGGAGACCATCCATTCTGCAGCAGTCCTAATCCCTGCCTCAACACAAGTATTAATAACCCCCTTAGCCAGGTTCACTGTCAGCCCTCATTAGATCCAACTGACGAAGGGGCCGGGAGAGAAATATCGCTAAAGAAAAACAAGTGATGTATTTACAAGTCAGAGCCACAGCCAGATGGACATGAAGCAAACTGGACTGTACTCATCAATGAGAGAATATGTGCATACTGTAACTGCATTTTGAAGTGTCTTTTCTATCTGAGGACCATATGTGTCTGTGTGAAGTATCCACATACCTCTGTGTACACGCATCATGCTTACAGAGCAGTAGGCTGCTCAATGGACCATGTGAAGTCAGACAGAATGAAATTAACTGTTAATGGGCTCGTTCTGACGGATGAATAGAGATTCTGCATGACATGCTGTCTAATCCTTTCAGGATGAGAAAAAAAAATCCAATTAATGTGTTGACCTTGCTATCTAAATATGCCCTTGTAGGCTGGAGGATCCTGTGCCGGGTAAACAGCGGTTCTGGACTCTGTTTTTGTTTTTTTATGTTGCAGCATCCAAAATCATGTCAAAACTTAAGAGGTTTATATAAATCAAAGTGTTTTAGTATTTGAGGCAGAGTACATGTATAGTGAGATAACTCTTGATGCAATTGCGTCCTGGCATTGCATTTGTGTTTTGAGTCTGTTGGCAATATTATACAGTGAATAATCATTTGAACGGCTGCCATGCGGAGCAGCTTCCAAATAAACCATGGGGGCCTCCGTCTCCTTTTCCTCAAGCTATTGTGCACTTCAGCGGGATGACCTTGTATGATTTATGTATTAGCCACCCTGAGTGCCAACATGTATTAAGAGCAAAATATTGCACTTCTCTTTGCATTTCAGTTCCACTGCTGCTCTGATTTGCTTTTATATCTCTCACTTTTTCAGCAGCAAAAAGAACAACTGAAGGTTGAAAAATCCTTTTTCTTTAATAAAAGTAGAAACAGTAAGTAATGGAAATCGACACTTGATTAAAAGCAAAGGTCCTACATATAAATGTAAAAGCACATAAGTAAGGTGAGCATTAAATAGACTTAAGGTCTGTCAATCTCCTCCATATGATATTCGAACATATTCTTTCATGTAAAACCTCAAAAAGGTAGTTGCTATAGCAATCAGTGTTGAGGTAAAAAGGGCAATATTTCCCTCTGAAATACAGTGGGATAAAAGTAAAGTCTGACA
Organism: Maccullochella peelii; assembly: GCA_002120245.1. Lineage (NCBI taxonomy): Eukaryota > Metazoa > Chordata > Actinopteri > Centrarchiformes > Percichthyidae > Maccullochella > Maccullochella peelii. Next base: position 67,418 of record LKNJ01003497.1, read on the forward strand.
TACAACACAAATATTGTGTAAAATGTTATACTGTACATGGATGGATATCATTTTTTACTTCCACCTCTACTAGTGAGTCTTTATCTTACAGTTTTTTAATTCTATTGAGACTCAATATTTTTCCTTACTTAATGAAAATGAGGAAGAACAAGCCCACAGCAAATTTCTGCACATTTATGCTCGCAATAATGAGCACCTTTATAAGCTTGTATGTCACTCTTGTTTCTTTGAACTTATAGATATCCTCTGGCTTTATTGCGTCTTTGTGCTAAGCGATATCTCCATATGTCAGGCTTGGCTGCTCTATACGAAGATGTCTGAGTTTGCATGTTTCTTGCTTACCCTGTGGATGTGATGAGAATTCTGTAGAAGAGTTGCACGTTGCTTGCAAGCCTTAGAGTCAAGATGCTGTATGCTGATCTTTCAATATCGAAGATTTGCATATGTAAATTCAAGTCATGTTTTCAAATATGCTAATTAGAACATTGTTTCAAGGACTGATGCATGTGATATGTGACATCATGGTTTTTTTTGCTAAAATGTGAGCACATTTATGGCCAACATACTGTATGATGGATCCATGTGAGGATCCCAAACCTCCTCATCCTTTTTAAACTAAAGTGTGTTTCTCGCCTGAGGATGCATTTGTACAGTATTGCAACTGACAACGAAATTATAATGTGTTTTTATCAAAATTCTCTGTCTGCAGCCAGTGGAAAAAGTATATTAGCATATTGCTATTTTAAGTCCACCTTTTAGCACACCTAAATTTCACTGCGATCCATTATTCTTAATGACTATGTGGAGGTTTTGTTCCTAGCTCCTAGCTTTGCCTCAACGTCCCTGAAAACACATGGAAAAGGGAGAGAAAGAGGGAGAAAGAGAGGGAGAGATCACCCCGAGCAAATGTCAAAACAAGGCAGAGAATACTGAGTGTTTCACACTCAAGTCTATATGCAAATGATATGTCTGGTGTCTGTGCAGGCAACTGTATACGCGTGTGAGTGTGTGTATCTGTGTCTTTGTTTACATGTAGCTGTGTTTCTTTGCGGCAGTGCAATGTTTGTGCAACTCATTGTCACATGGTTGTGCGTGGGTGTGTATTTGTATGCACACAGACTGAGCTTATGCCGCGTGTCCCTCAGGATGCTGTGGATGTAGAGTGTGTGTGTGCGTGCATGAAGGAGTGTGTGGTGCTGTGTTATTTTGCAAATTAGAAAGACATGTCGCCGGGTGAAATCCCATTAGAGTTTACTGTCAGCATGCGGCAGTGTTGACATGATATGCATGTTATTCTAATTTGGTAGTCAAAAACAGATTATCACTGGGGTATTTCTCTGGATAATTTGCTGTTTTAAAGCCACCCAGATTTTACATCCCATCCTCCGATGCTGTCTTGTAATTATTTCCACTGTCTTTTCCTTTTCTTCTCTGTTCCACAGGAGAGAGAGCTGATGCCAGAGGAGTTAGATGGTAAGATGTCGTTGGTGTAATTACAATGCAAACACATGATAAATTATGGTCAATTGCACAGCTTTATCAATCGCATTGATATTTTCTGCTGTTAAGCTCGCTCCTCTTCGTGATTCATGAAACTGAAGGTTTCTCAGACTGCCTTGAAATGCTGTGAATGACGCAGAGCTACAAAATCAATTTAAACAACATAACTTGCTGCTCTTGAGAGCTGGCTGTAGTTCTGTCTGCTGCAACAACTTACAGATAAGTTAAAACTTTGTTCAAAGTGTAACTTTCAGTATCTGTGCACACTGTGTGTGTGTGTGTGTGTGACTCTTGGGAAAAATATTTTACCCTAGTTTACGGTTTGTTGCCATTGCTGTAATTTGTTTGTCTGTCTGTCAGAGCTGCAGGAGGCCTTTAAGGAATTTGACTACGATGCGGATGGTTTCATCCATTACAAAGACATCGCAGACTGCATGAGGACCATGGGCTACATGCCTACAGAGATGGAGCTCATTGAGATCATCCAGCAAATCAAGATGAAATGTGTGTATTTATCTGGTTGTGTGTGTGTGTGTGTGTGTGTGTGTGTGTGTGTGTGTGTGTGTGTGTGTGGTTTTCATTTCTTCCTCTGTGGTTAAAGCATGTGTGCATGATTGATGGGTCTTCCTGAAGCGAGCAGGTGTGAATGCGTGAGTAATGTGTCTGCGTGTGTTGCACAAACACGTGTGCCTGTATACGTGCACGTTCTTTCCTATGAGTCCGTGAGGAACTGATGTTTGTCTTTGAAGTTGGGGACATTCGAGACATTTTAGCAGACTGATTAATGGCCCTCACACGGCAGGTGCAGGGGTGTGTGAGTGTGAGTCTGCATGAAGAAGTGTGTGTTTAGCTTGAGATCTAACTTTCCTCTCTCTGCTCTTAATTTGTTTGTCTTTGCTGTCTTCTCTGAATGATCAAATATAGATCTGCGTGTGGTTAGTGTTTAAGGTGAATCATCATGGCATTGATTTCTGCTGCTATAAGCCTGGAGAACCAGTTCCTGTAACACCTACCTAGTGTCAGAGCAAGGCCTGGAAATCTGAACAAACCTGCCAAGTGCCTGCCAAGACTTTACATAAAACCCCCACGGACACAAGGGACTCGGACACATGGAGCATACATGCATAGGTGTGATGTTTTCAATATGCCAATTGAAGGCACAACATAAATTATGCCAGTTGTACACCTACACTGCATAAGAACAATTTTTTTAGATGTTTATGTGTATACCATTTGAACAAATGCAACAAATTCTTACAAAATAAAAGTTGGACTCATATGCAGTAAAGTGCACCTTTGCTCAACTCAGCCAGAACCAGCCTTATTTGGTCTGATATGACCAGTGTCTTATGGTGGCTGATATATAACAGATATATAAAAAACTTTACGTAGATATTGCTGTGTGACATTACTTTACACTAGTCACTACTACTACTACTACATTAAGTCTGTTTACTAAGGATTGTTCGCTACTGTTACACCACGTTTTAGCATTTACCATTATGAAAGAGAGCACACCTCTGACCACACCCAACCACACACATCAGTGACTCTGGGTGTGGTTAGAGGTGAAGCAGACCAAAGTATATATTTTTTTTTTGGTGTCATAATGGCGCCCCCTTGTTTTGCATTAATATGTTGGAATGGATGGAGAGCTTGTTTCCGTACACCCATTTAAATAAAGCAGTAACATAATCCTATCGTAGGCAGCCTGCCACACACCACAAGAGCCACAGACTTTGAACAATTAGCTTTTCTGCTAAAGTCTCCTTTTTATCTAGCTCACATACATGAACACACATCTTGTCCTGCACCTTAGCTTATTGAACAAGCCACCAAACAAACATTCACAGAGGAAAAGTGCACTGCCAGCTGCAGGTTAGATAGCTAATTAGCTGCTCAGCTGCAGCACATTAAACAGCATGTATACTTGCCTTCAAATGTCACTTCAGCCCTTTTAGATGCTGGTGGGGTCCATACTCTTTACTGCCACTGCTTAAAAACACTTTCTGCCCATGACTTGTAAGCTACAGCATAACTTTGTTTAGTTTGTCTCTCCTTCCCCTGCTGGTGTTGGTCAGCCTGCCAGTTGCTGTCAATCAAACACAGACACGCCCTTCCAGCCAAAAGCAGCTTTTCTGATATTCCCCCATAGACCTATTTTTCTTCCTTTCAATAATAAAAACTACATTCACATTCATTATTTGTAACTGCAAAAAGGGATGACTAAATGTGATTTCAGTTACTTTTTAAAGCATTATTTCACTGAAATATTTCCTTACTTATCTCTAATGGTATCTAGCCTTGGTCTAACCTTTGGTTTTATTTGCTCAGTTTTCTACTGAAGAAATAGTCCTTATGTTAACTGTTGACAAGATACTCCATGATAATCCAGAGTAATGGGGACATGTTTTTGGAAAGGGATGTTGCTGTAGAACATCTGTTATTTTTCAATGCTGTAAGCGCCTCCATTAAATAGGTGTTGAGGCAAAAAATCTCAGACATAGATAACTTGGAAATGTGGGCAAATGAAACCAAACATGGCAAGACACCATTAGAGATAATTCATTTATTTTATTTATTCATTTTTATTTTTTGTAATTGGCTGAAACAACCCTTTAACCAGGTGTGTGTAATGTACATGGTTGATAATAATAGGCATTTTAATATTTCTATACTTCTGTATGTGTATGTGCATGCTTTGTAAATCACCATAAACTCAGGATCAATTTACACACTAGTGTAACGTAGCATTGAATCCCCAGTACAATAACACTAATAATGAGAAAAAATATTGGACTTTGGGTCCACGGTGTAATTGTTTGGCCACAAAAACAGTTACATCAGGTTGGATACAGTGAGACAGTGTTTCTCAGTTGTGTTCCACGGGGACCAGAGTGCAGCTGGTTCCTGTCCTACTAGCTAGTTAATTAGATTCACCTGGAGTCCCAGGTGTAGATAATTTCCTGATTAGATAGTTAGAATGGCAACAGCAAGGATCTTGAAAATCAGGATTGCGAGAGCCGCTGCTGCATTAACCTCACATAAAAGTCCTATAAATATCCCCACCTGATGTGCACCGTTACAAAAAGTGACAGAACACAAAGCACAAACAGCTGTTGTTTAAGCCTACAGAGCCCAAATTCTTGTCAAGATTTCCAAAAATACCAAACACATCATGCTGAGTTACAGGGAAATGTGTATAAAATGACTCATATTTCATTGCGACTTGATGTAATGTTGCAGCCATAAAAATGGTGTGTCGGATTTGAATTATAAGATTTACACACTAGAACTTCAATGCATAGCTGGAACAAGCACACAATATGTGATGCTTCAAACTTAAAGGAAAATTATAAGAGACATATTCAGAACGTCAGGGCTTTGGTGGTGGTTACTACATTTGATATTTTAAGCCATGTTTCATACTGTGTAATATGAATTATTCATCTGTTCAGTGATGCCTTAATTTGACCCATAAAGTAGAATAGGATTCAGACATTCCTCGCTTAATCTCTGTAGCGTAATCCCTATAGAGCCATTAATACCATGAAATTCGTTTTTATATAACTGGTGTTGCATTATCATTTAAAAAATAATAATCATCTCCTAAGACTTTAGGGAGAATTTCTCTGCTCCATGATTATAGACTGACCCACTTAGGGCACAGAAATTTTTCAAGGCGGTGTCAGGAATCCACCACAGACACGAGGGTAAAGCCAGTCAGCCAAAAAAATATACCGTACCTTGCGGCAAGTCTGAAAATTGTTTGAATTAATGGTCTTTTATTTCAGAATCCTTCCGCTGCTGTTGTAACAAGTAAAGGGCAGTTGAGACATTTGTTTCATGATTCAGGACCATTAAAAGTGCTTTCTATCCTAGCAGAGTTTGCCATAGTTTGATTTTCATCCTCGACAGTCCTGAGACTCGGAGCACTGATTAAATTTTTCGAACCACAAAATGACCGCACGGCTTTATTGAAGTAGTCTTTCCCGTCCACCAAGGCCCTGATAATGAAAACAGACCGAGCTTATTGGTCTACACTATCAAAGCCTGTCTTTTGTTCACCTAATAACATGAGCCTTCCCATTGTATCAGTCTGTTTTGCCATGGGGATCAAACAAAACAAAGCTGGTTCTAACTGGGTTGAAGGATGTATAATGAGCACATAGCTGAATGCACTGTTATAGTCTCCATGCACCGAAGACATTCATAAACCTTTCTACACAAACTTGGTAATAAGTCAGGAAAGGCCTGGTGCATTACTACCACCTTTACTTAAGTAAAGGATTTAAGAACAATATTGAGGTATTGTAGTTGTACTGGTATTTGTACTTTGAATCTTTCCATTAGGTTGTGTAGGTAACTATACTTCTATATTTTAGAGGGAAATATTGTACCGTTTACTCTACCACTACTACTAATTTATTTGTCAGCTATAGTTACCTCATGGACAGTTTATTTGCACATTTAAAATAAGATAAGCTCAGACAATATAATACATTGTTGTACCTGAAAAACAAAAAGTTTATGACTGAAACATTTTTTAAATAAACTTGGTGCTGACGTCTTAAGGAAAGGATATGCTCAGAACAAACTCGTTTGTATGACATGTTGCCCGACCTTTTCTGAATGGTCACAGTTGAATTCTGGGTGAAAAGCCGGCCGTTATGGAGAATGGCAAGACATTACAATGGTTTAAATATGGGGGTAACGGCACACAGTCACAGTTCAGACAGTCTTTCCTGAGAGGCATTCATAGTGTGGCACCCCCTCACATATGGTCATCCGCTGCGTGAAGTGGGCATGACTGTTGGATTGTCGCTTATTAATTTTTGGACGCAGCCCCCCCAATTCTGACCTCGTATTGGTGTTGGGGGGAGGAGTTTCAAACGTTGTTTAACCACCTGACAAGTATCTTGGCTGGAGAATTTCGATGCCCTTATACATGAACCTACCTAGAAGTATGTAGTAGTACTACTACAGTAATTTGTTGCTTACAGGTTAATGTCAAGAATGTATAACATACTGAAAGAGGCCATTCAGCATATACATGCATTAACATTTTGCAGCTGATACTTCCATACTTTTTCTTAATTACATTTCTAAATTCTGGTTTTGCTACTTTACTTCTCAAATCAATATTTTTATATCAACAATGGATCAAATTACTACATGTAGCCTAATGTGAAAGGAGTCGCTCAGCGACGAATCCACAGAGAGTTATCACCAACTCTGCAGGACCGCTCAGCTCTACAGAGAGTTTAAGCATCTTTCAGCTCATTGTTTTGTTTTTGATGACCCGCAACTTTACCGCCTTTGTTTAGTCTTACTGCTCTCATAAATATTGTTTTTAGCTGCGGCAGGCAACTTTTTTCAGTGAAGAAACTCTACAACCCCACTGTACGTGACCTGTCCAGCACCAAATTGAAAACAGACAAAGTTAGAGACTAGCTGGTAGCTAAATATTGGATTTACATATGCCAGGTCGCCAGAAACATGACTCCAAATTAATGCTACATGTGCATGCATGTGTAAATAAGCATCTGCTTGCTAACATGTTCACCATAATAATGCTTCTTCCACCACTGTTACTAGGCAGATAATAGCACTATAGACCTACTGTGTGTGCATATATCCTCTGACACCTTCATGCTTAATGCACAAATCCATATATCTAGCATAGACACTCCAGGGAGGCTTGGATGTCATAACTTGGTAGTCAACCAGTGCATGTGTGTGTCCTCCGTCTTTCTGCAGGGGGTGGTCATGTAGACTTTGATGATTTCTGTGAGCTAATGGGGCCGAGGATGCTGGCTGAGACGGCTCACATGGTCGGGCTGAAGGAGCTCCGCTGTGCCTTCAAACAGGTAAGAGGTCCCCGGCTCGAAACTCTAAAGAAGTCTGACTTCAAGCAAGTGAAATGGGCCTGGTACTATAACGGTACTTTGAAGTGTGCAAAAGGACCTTTCTTTAGAGAGTGCCAAGAGGGCATGGCTCTTACTTGTAAACAAGTCAGATTGAAGAGGGGGAGCTGGCTATGAATGCAGAAAAAAAGGTTTAAGTGGAAAGGAAAATATTCATATCGATGGTGTTTTTATGAAGCCTGGTCCCTGCCATCCAGCCACCATTTATATTCTATATCTGTCTCACCTGTGAATTTGTGCTCATTAGACATGCCTACTTTGAGATTTGGTGGTGCCTCGTTGGTCTGGAGGAAATATCTATTGAGTTGCTGTCTCTGATGTCAGTACAGAGGCACGTACACAAGTGCTGAATTGATGCTCCCCCAAAGCCAAGCCGTGGTGTGACGTAGTCTCTGATCAAGCAAAACAAATGAGGTGATCATGTTATTTATAAGCACAGCTTCACACACCTGGGTTCATCCATTTAACCCATTACAGTATGATATGTTTTTAATGGTTACTGAAAAACAGACAACAGTGATGATGTGCTCTTAATGATTATAACTGAAAACATATGAGAGTGGACAATATGCTACTGGGATTCATTTATCTATATTATAAAGCCTCATGCATTTAGTTTTTCAAAGGCAAGGGGGGAATTGGACATCAGCTGCCACAGCAAAGTTATTTATGTCATTAAAGTGACGGCAAATAGATATTTAAATTCTGTATTTACCAGTTTTTACCATACCATAGTATCTAAAATGTGGTTTCTTCACGGAAGTATCACACAGCATATGCTGTAGTTGCACACCTCAAAAACTGTTTGGAGCTATAAGCAAATTGCATCAATTACTGTAAATAACCCGCCCTGGACTCATCTTGAACTGCACTGGTGTTACAGTGAGCTTTTGTAACTACATTTCTATCTCCACCAATCTCTTCCTGAACCAGTGGGGCTACATGATAGATAAAGGTTTTATGAAAGCCTGTATGCAACACACCAAAAGCAACATTCCCCTGCATAAAAGGTTTTAAAAGTGAATGCTGCCCTGTTGTTCATAAATCAGATGTATTAAGGTTTTTAACTGTGTCCTCTGTTTTGAGAATGCAAAGTTACATGGTCATCCCACGTGCGTCATCATCAAGGTCCTGCGTAGGGCTGTGAAAGGCCAGAAAATGTCCTGACGTTTGAATCCATTTGTGGAGAATAATGAATTAGGTCTCAACTCTGCTTCTTCTGAACAGAAACTTCTGCAACTACAGAGCATACTCTCTGAACAAATGAGAATACATTTTCAACTCATCCCAACTCCTCAGAGTCACTTCAAAAGTCTTTCCCACTTCAGTACTAACACCTCATGAGTCATCATTGCCCCATCTGCAGACACAAGCTGTTTTCAGACTTCCAGGGATCTCGTGCAGCCATGTTGTAACATTATAAACTATATATAACTATGAAAATCAATTTTGACTTCTACGTTTAAATAATTGTTTGCAAGGCATGATCTCTGAACCTCTATGTCTGTGTTTATATGTCTCCTGATAAATTTCTCTCCCTCTAAACTGTCTTTATTTCTCCTCCTCCACGTTCCTTCTCTGTTTCTTGTGTCGCCTCTAATCCTCTTCACCTATGATCTATTTCCTAACTCAGTACATGTTCATGTTCTCCACTAACCGTACACGTTGCAGTTTGACTGTGATGGTGATGGAAAGATCACAATTGATGAGCTGAAGGAGGGCATGAAGACCCTCCTGGGGGAGAAGCTGAAGAAAGGTGAGCTGGAGGAGATCCTCTCCGACATTGACCTCAACAAAGACGGCAACATTGACTTTGATGGTGAGTGGTTGGGGACTTGGGGGGAGAAACATGTGGGAGGGGAGGGGATAGACTCCAGGTAAGGTGTGAGAGGACATTAAAACAATTAATAAAAAACAATGATAAAGACTGAGGCAGGAGGGTGGGTGGTGTACAGTGGCGATTCCTAACCAGGGCTACTTGTACCCCAGGGGACATTTTTGCAGTTGCCAGAGGCTACGTGGAAAGACTAATTCCCATCTAAATTCAACTAACTGAACTTAAAAAAAAACAACCTGTTATTTGGTAATGAAAAATATCCACATATTTGTGTTTAGAAGGAAAATAAACAGCTAAATGTGATTACAAATTGGTGTGATGCTGATCTTAGTTTTAAAATAACCAGCAAGTGGCCCATCCTGAGTCAGTTGCAGTTAAGTGTGTGAATTTAGCAAGCAAGCAAGCAGAGAAGTCAAAAACTAAAAGTAATAAATGGTATGCCAAAGGTATGAATACACAGTTAAAATAGTTAGCTAAAGGTATGGATAAACAGTTAAAATAGTTCATGGATAAGTGATTGTAACTAGCTTCTTGTGTTAGATTCTAGCTTTCTGCTAATCCAGTAGTGATAGCCATAGTATCTGGCACAGTACAGTAACTTCCAGTTTAAAATCCATTCATAAGAACACATTTGGAACATGACAGATGTAGTGAAGATGAAGGGGTTACTTTAGGTCATCAGACATAAAAGGTTGGGACATGCTGGTGTACAGGAGAGAAGAGTGAACAAGAGGACAAAGCAGAGGGGTCAGTGAATCTAGCTGGTTGAGGATGAAGGGGACAGAAGGAGAAAATGAGTAAGAAATGAGGCGGGAAGAGAGTGAGATGGGAAAGGAGGGATGGTTAAGTCAAGGTGGGTTGGCAATTCAATCTAATCAGTAGTGCATTAAGCCAATCAATACACATGCCTGGACATGTCACATGTTACACAAAGAACCTACACTGTTGGACAGCTCAAGGACTTTGCAGAAATGTCATTACCGCGTTACCTCGCAAGCAAAAAGACAATACAATGGGACACAATAACACTCAAACACACATACACGTCGACGTGCAGGCGCTATCAACACTGCATGCATGTTAGCGCGATTATAGACTGTAGCACATAAAGAGCTTAGAGGTGTGATTCTGTTTGTCTTGTCTCAGCAATCCAATCAGTTACAATTATTGGGAACATATGATTAGGTGTGTCAGTCTCAGAAGGGATCAATAAGCAGGTGCTCCTCATTATCATCAATTAGCCCCTAGGGCAGAGTTTGAGCGTAGCCTATCCGTCCAGTTTAGCCACATGGGCAGAAAACATGGCAGCAGTGAGGAGATCACTCTAAATATCCAGGTGGCAGGTCAAACTCAAGCGTTAGAGCGACTAGGACCGAGCTGCCGTTCTGCTCGGTTTACTTCTTTTTATAGAAAATGGTTAGAGGAGTACCTCAAGAGATAATGTTAGTGCGTTAATCTGGAATTAAGCTTTAGTACTCAGTCAATCAATAGATTCTCACCTACAATCAGACGTCTTTCAGAGCAAGGCGCTTCACGAAGTCAATGGGAAATGGAAGACATGACTGATTGAATGGATTTAACAACACCTGCCTCAAGCTATCTGCAGCTAGGTTTCATTGACAGGACAAATCAATAGCTGTCTTGATTGACAAGTGAATCTACAATACTGTGTACAGCAAACTGAAACAAGTGGAAATCAAACTGATTACTGATTACAATAAGAGATGAACAGAGACTGGAAACTGGCAGTCACCATATTGGAGTTATTAAACTTTTAAATCTTGGATTGGGTTTAATACCTTTATCTTGCTTCAACAACAGAAAAAAACAAAACTTTCTCCTGTTTTTTCTTTGACATATCACCCCATCAATACTTCAGTTTTTCATTAACTTGGTTATAATGGAAACAGTTTGTCAATATATTGTGTTAGTTTCACAAAACAGTGTTAGTTTCCTGTACAATTTCATGTGGGCTGGTAATGATGTGGCTGCATCCCATGCGGTCCATTTATGATATTAGTGCCATTAGTCCTTATCAGTGCATCTGCTGCCGTCTCTGTCTCCCTCTACAGAGTTTGTTATGATGCTTTCTGCACAATGATCTTTGATGGAAGAAGATGGAGCACACCACACTGGATTCATGATGAGCTGTGTACCAACTCATGAACACTTGTCTTCTGTCGTAATTATTTTTCTGTGACGTTGTGTATTTGAAATGTCTGATTGTAAAAACATAACAGAGTTAAAGAATTCTGTTTATATTTTCATAATAAAAGTTGAGGTTGAGTAAGTGCAGAGGGTAAAGGGTGAGTTATGAAACACTAACTGTATGTGACAATAATGCTGCAATGTCGCCCCCTTGTGGTTCAGAAGTGTACAGACTCTTTAGGTCCCCAAAGCTAAGATAATTTTCTTTACCCACTGATTTCTTACCCCTTTCACATTATAACTTCAGGTTTGTGGGGGACTGTAGTACATCTAAACGTATTATGCACATAAATGACTTAAAGGCCCTGAAAACGTATTTCCTCAACTCAATCTTACTGAGTGATGGAGTACATCATGACCACACTATACTCTGCCAAAGTTGGACAGTTTTGGTTGTTTCACATTAGAGGTTTGAGTGTTTTTTTCCCTCTGTGCTTTAAAGTGGATGGGGCTTTTGGAGAAAAAGGTAATGTCACATACCACCCTGCACCAATCAGAATTTAGACTTTTTATTAGAATATATTAGTGGTTTGTTTGGCAGTCAAACGAATCTGATAAAATCTTAATTAATACCTAAAGACGGTTTTTTTTGTTTTTTTTTTACTTTGACGTTGCTCATTTAGTCATGAATATTCAGTGTTACTGAGTAATACTTTGGGGTCCTTTCTGTGAGGTAAAAGCTCCAGTATACTGCAACAGATTGCTATTAAATGGGTCAAATAGTGGACACTGATGCTGAAGTTGAAAAAAACAAGTGCATTTATTATTCAAACTGATAACTTAAAACATCTGAGCAAACAGCAAAATCTGTCCAGAAAAGCCTTTTTACATATGATTTACATTTAACAGCCTTGACTTGAATTAGTTTTTTGAAAGATTTTTTTTTTTTTTTTTTTTTTTAAACACATTGTGAACAGATGGTGCCTCAAACAGAGAAAAAAACCAAACAAAACATACTTCATACTAAAAAAGGAATGGTAACCAAGCCAACGCATTGTGTTATTCAAATCACAATGCAAAACGGTGTAAGGCAAATACAGTCTGGACCGAAGTACTGCAGGTACCGTCCTCTCTCCTGCAAGCAGACAGAGAGCAGCTTTTGATGAATAATATGCTAACCCATTGGCTGTATACGTGCTGTTTTTGTCTTGTTTTGATCATAATATTGCAAGACCCCCTTTACATTTCTCATACAAACACATGGTCAGATGTGGATGCTCATGTACAAATATATTTTAACTTGTAAATTAATTCAGATGAAATTCATTCAATGGGTAGCTGAATCTTTTGGTTTAGAGGAGAGACAAATAACAGTGAGAAAATCTTGGAAGATAGTGCATACGACTTAATGTTAACTGTGAGAGGAAGAAAAGCATTGAAAAAGAAGCACAGAATCACGATGAGAATTCAGGGCCACAAGTGTTCCTCGGACCTGATGTTAAGGATAAAATGGCCGATTGCTGCATGAGAACATGGAAGAAACTCCAAGTGGAAAATGATGTGAAGACATAAAGATCGTCTCATTCTTTCAACAGGAAGGCCCTTTGTCACGACTTGGAGGCAGCGGTGGATGTTGTGCATGGTAAGCATGTGGGAGAAGTGAGTAAGAAGAAAACTTGATGCTCGGAAGAGATTGATTAATACTTTCATTAGTGTGTGGTACATATACACCAGCCTTTAGTTGCACTTTGCACAAATGCTTTTCTCAGCGGTTCCTCTAAACCACATCTTGCTATCACTTTTTGGACTTTCAGCATTTAGGATTTTGTTCCAGAGAATCACCCCACTCCTCATACATATTAATATAAACCTTTCAGTCAGCAGACAAAACAAAAAAAACCCTTCCTTTTTCACTGGTCTCACCAGAGATGATACGACACAAACTATAATACTCTCTTCGCCTCAACTCCATAAATACTATCCTTAAACAAGGTACACTCAAAGGTGATTGTTAGAAATACTACTCTGTGTCATTGTCTTCAACAGCATGAACAAAATATCAACCAAGTGGAGTAGTGCTGCTCTTCTCATTTCAACAAGATCATTCAGGGGATGTTCTTATTAAGAACAAGAGCAGATGAGAATAGTTGTTGTCACATTTGTCTTTTTAAATAATTTTTGACAGTCACACACACATAATGTGCGTCATTGGAAGTATCCCTGAGGTGGTTTGGCCACATCTCTGGTCTCAGTAATCCACAGTTCAGGGATGTTTCAGCTTTGCTTTGTAAAACGAGGGGTCTTGTAGCTGTAAAAATAAAAGTTGAAGGATCGGATGGCAATATTTGAAACAAAAGCTGGCGAGATGTTGATTCAAGGTTGCTTGAATGTTATTTTAAAGTCCAAAGGGTGTTTGTGGTGATGCGAAGAGGAAGCTCTAGTTGTTGGGGATGCTCTGCAGATATGTGAGGATGTGCTGAATCTTCACCAGGCGTTCTTTGAGGCTGGTCATGGAGAGGACAGAGAGCTGGTACCGTGGGTCGATGGGCAGAACAGCCAGGAGCCACCAGCAGCAAGCTGGGCCATTAGGAGTTGCCTAGAAGAGAGGAGGAATAGTATAAGACCTTTGATTTCACAACCAAAAATACTTCTCAAGAACCATAATACTGTTTCTGTAACATTCTTTGAGCCAAATTAAGGACATCTGAGGGTGAGTTTACTGTCTAGAAGGTTTCTGAACAGGACGACTTTTAAATTTTTTGAAGTACTCATTTTGTATTGATAGCATTTTAAAAAGGTACTAGTATTACGTATATACCCTACAACCCTGGAATGAGTTAAAACATATATGACCTACTACAGTAATCTGCCAGAGGAATGCATGTCTAGCTATAAGAAATCCGTTTCTTTAAGTTATGGTCAATGCTTTGCTGTTTTAGTGTGTGTGCACGTGGCAGAGTTGGGGATTCTCTTCATGACACTCTTCTGAAGCAGTAGGGCTGGTGGGATTTAGGTATGAAGCACCCATAAAGCTCTTTAGCCTATATTGTCAATGGACTCCGCCCCTTGGTTGTCCTAAGAGCGGAGCTGTAATCCCTTTCAGCACTGCAGGCTGCGAGTCAGAGCCGAGCACACACAACAACTGTGTTCCGGTATTAAGACCTCTGAGGCGGGTGAATCCATGGTAATATGGGTTTCCCCAAAAGGCAAGTGTGTCATGAGATGTTCCAATTTTAGACTACCGGTAAGAATTTGCATTGTCTTTCCATGTCAGATGAGGAAATCAAAGCCTTACAAACCCTGCAGGATTTCGAAGAAAATAGAGCTCAGCTGATGCCACCTCTGATAATAATAATAATAATAATAATAATAATAATAATAATAATAATAATAATAAAAACAATCAACTGGTGTTCCTTTGCTTATCTGCATATCTAGTTATTTAAAAAGTTGTGAGGACTACATGTACCGGAGACCGGTAGCTAAACAAATTACTTTTTGTTCTTCACCACTATCTGCTTGGCTGTGATATGCTGTCAACTCACTGCTGCAGAGTATTTTCACAAATTGATCTGCTAGACAAACTATATAAAAATGACACTACTTAACTAACATCACAAGTACTGTTTTTCAAATTAGTTTCTATTCCGGGGAGCCAACACCCCAAGAGAAGTTTATGGTATCACTTTCGAGGTTACTAATTCTAAATCACCTCAAGCTCGGCATTGTATTCTTGCACATTGTTCAGCGTATACAGTATTACTGATAAGGCCAATGCCAGCCATTCATTTCAGCCCTCCAATAAATCTGTGTACATTTTTGTGGGGAAGGGAAACACTGCAGATATTAGGACAAAGTCCTTGCTAAAGGCATACAAAAATACTCAAACATGCGATTAAAAGGAATCTGTTTACAATATAGTCCTTACATGGCAAAAACAGATGGATGTAGAGGGACTCTTTGCTGGATGTTTACCTGGATGTCAGCTTCCCGTTCCGGCATTGGTCCAAAGTGCTGCAGGATCTGGTTGTGGAAGCGGATCTTGAGGTTCTGGAACCAGACGCGGGCCTGCTCATACACTGCATCATGCAGCTCTTGTAGTCTCTCCAGCTCATCACTGTCCTCCACCTAATAGAAAAGAATCAATTATCAGTCACTTTTGGGTTGTTTAAACTTAAAAATATACATTCCTTTGAAAGAAATTGGCAATGACTGATAACTCGTCAAAAATGAATCTACTTAAATTGACACCCCACCCAAAATCAACCCCTGTAGATTTGAAAGGTGGTTTCATATTTAAAACAGATTTTGGGTGGAGTATGATTATAAAAGCACAACACACTGTAGATAACATCATTCAAATGATAGTCATTGCATTTCTTACCCTGGTATCCTCCAAGTGCTCAATGTCAGCAGTACTGTAACCATCCTTCATTCCTCGGGACAGGACCCGGAAGCGCTGTCCTCCGATGGTGTCCACTACTGACCGTCCGTCAGGGAGGAAATGGACACTTCTGATGGTCAGCATGCAGCCATAGTCTACAAACCTGCAGGGAATGACACAGCAGTTTATTTAGACAAGTGAGTTTTGGCTGTTTATTCCAGTGATCCCTCTGAAATCTTTTATAACCCATGAAATGATGTGGACAATGGGATCTAACGGCTGGGTCACACCGCCGACCTGAGCAGAGCGTGTCCATCGCGGAACGTCTTGCTTTTCATTTCGCCGCCCATGTTAACAGGTTAGAGCAGCTACACAGCTAGCGGCAAAAACACACAGTGAAAATGATGATAGTCATATTGACATCAAACCAGCAACATTACACCGTTCAGTTTCAGTTTCAATATCGATATCGATATCAGTAGAATGTCACAGACGTGAAAAAAGTTTTTTAACTCCCCAGTAACAACTGAGCACAAGCCTCTTAACCTTTTTCCTGTGTAAACTAAATATAAATTAAATGTATCACGAAATGAAATGAAACATTATATTATATACGCAGCAGGAAGGCTCCCTGTGGGGACACCACAGGCATGCGAGATGCAGCAGTTCAGCGAGGTAGCCGTCACGCGTTACTCAGGTCAGCGGTGTGGCCTGGCAGTAACGAACAGAAAATCCACAAAAGATTTTAAGCAGTTGTTTGACTGCTTGACATATGTAACAGTTTATGTCAGAGTGGACACAACTACTGACTGTCAAGTTTTAAGGTCCTCTAATATTGTTTTTAATAATTCATACAAATCCATGTGCTTGCATGTGTTTGTGCTTGCATGCTTACCCTTTCTGGGGATCATTAATACACATTCCAAACTGCCGCGTGCCTGTGTCCATGCAGCGGCGAATCATGAGGCGGTAACGTGGCTCGAAGACATGCAGGGGGCAAGGCACGGTGGGGTAAGCCATGGTACACACAAAGATAGGCACATTCTTCGTCAGACTGCACAGAGGGAGAGAAACAGAGAAAAATTTTAGACCCTTTGAGCCTCTTTGAATCCTCTGCAAACACAAACACTTGATGATTGGATCATTGGAATCAACCATGCCAAGACAGAAATGCTTACTTAGAAAGCTCTCTGGTCTCCTCCAGATGAGTTTTAGTCCTCTCTGCATACTCCTGACTCAAGTACTGTTTGATCAGCATGTCCAAGACAGTTGTCACCATGTACTTCCTACATGCTAGATACTGGAGAGAACAGGACATGAGTTAATGATTAAAACAGGAAGGAAGCAACATGTATTTGTATTAGCACAATGCTCGCTAATCTAGAAGAATAATATCCAGATTCAATACATGCCAAGACTGGTCTCTCACCTCTTTCAGGCTCTCTTTACAGAGGGGACACTGGGGTGTATGGTCCAAGCAGCGTTCCAGGCAGTTTTTACAGAAGGTGTGGCCGCATGGTGTAGTCACAGGCTCATAGAACAACCTGTATTGATCACAGATTATTATTATGAATGTTCAGGCATTTACAAGTGTGCAATGGAGCTGGCATGTAAGCGTCATGGTAAATGTGTGCACGTGGCCCACTAGAGTGTGAACTTACCTCATGCAGAGAGAGCACTCCAAGTCATTGGGGTCCAGCAGGTCCATAGGAACACTTCTGCAGGTTTTAGCTTTGGCAGCATGTTGTTTGGAGCCTTTTGTTACTCCTGAAGTCAACCAGAGGGAAGAAAGCATTTCACAATTAATTTCCTAAACATCTCTGACATAAATATATGTAAGTAGGTCATTATATATGTTATGGGACATAAAATATGCTAATTTGGATAATATTAGAGTATACACAGCAGAATGTGGGCAAGTGTCTACCCAACCCATCATACATTACCCCTGCAAAAAGTATGTATTAAAGTGTCCAATTAAGCTTAATTCTATGCACCATTACTACTGTTATATGCTTTGAGTTCTTATACATGATATTGACAAAAGAAGCAGAAGAGAACAGAAAACAATACAATGGTTGGATTGGCCACTGACCTTGTTTTTTATGCTTGCTACTTCCACTGTCCACAACACAGGGTTCTGTGTCTGACATTGACAACTTCCTCTTGAGCAGGCTCCCCTTGTCCTGGTCCCCCAGCTGAGGAGCAGAGCAGACTCTCTTCAGCCCTTCCTCACCGCAACTAGAGCCATGCATCCGTAGCGAATGAGCTCGGCTCAGACCAGGCCGCTCCAGGCTTTCCCAGCGTTTCTGAATAATGAGAGAAGACAGAAGAGTAAGGAGATGATGGTGGTTCCTCATAAAACGTGTGGCAACAAAAGCACTGAATCAATTCGTTGATAAACTATGTGATATCTTTATTCAGTGTGCTAGTACCTCCTGGTCCAGATGGTGGTGTGCCAAGGCAGCACGGACCTGGTGTTGTATTTGGACTGGGCTCTGGGTTTGAGCTTGGGCATCAGCCAAGAGGGTTTTACTGTGCAAGTGAGGCGACGTGTTCTGTGTTGTTTCCCTCAGGCCGACCTTGACATTCTCATCAGCCGGGGAGAGCAGGTCACACAGGATCTGTAAAAAAAAACAAAAACCCCCCAACAACACTCAGTTTGTCATCCGAAGTCAATGTCACCAAAGACAATTAACACAATTATGACTAAGGGCCCGATCTCCGCAGGGGTAAGATGAATATGAGGGTAGACAATTGACGCAAATGTGGATGCTGGGGTCCATATTTGTCATATTTTACTTAAATAATCACGAAGGTAGAGTCTTGTCTTGTTGATGGTGTCACATAAAATTCAACCCAACCACCAGATGTTGGTATCTTCATTGATTCATGAAGATGAGTTGTTCATGCATTTAACTGCAGTTTTTTCTCTGAAAGTGCATCTTATACGATTCAGCAGCCGTGGCTACCATTAGCATTACTGTTAGCTGAAGTGCTATCAGTCTATACATAGGTTTTTAGAAGTCTTCACATTTGAGAGGCAAAAATAGAGGAGATGGAGGCTGTCATTTTCAATTTCATTAATTTGTTGTTTTCATTATATAGGTATTGTGGAGGCCTTTGAGACTAAGTGTAAGTGTGATTACAGGTTACATAAAGTTGATTTGATATTCTATTGATGCACGCTGTCTGGTTCCCACACTGTTGCTGATGGATGTCTAGCCTGAGCTGTGTCTCTTTCAGGATCAGAAAAATAAGGAATTCAGACATGATGTCAATACAACCAGCAACCCTTAACATCAGGGCCAATCAAATCAATTTCACACACTTGATACCAAGTGAAAACTGGAGATGACTAATGTAATTATGTATGCTTCCTTATACAATGATGATTCAGAGGTGATTACACAAAACTTGAGCAGCATTAGCAACTGAATGTAACATAGTTTCATCACAGAATGTCAACAAACTGTCATGTTATTCTGGAAATCTACGAACTACTGCATACATGACTCAACTGAGTGACACTTATGTAACTACAGATAGAGTCACAAGACCTGAATGAATAACAACTTTCCTTGAAAACATGTTTGTTCCATTTACTTAGGATTCCTCATATGTAAACCACAATATGTGGCTGAAGTGCTGTATGTAACATTTGTTTTCATTACAGATTAATATATCAAGTATTTTTTCAATTTGTAAATGTCCAGATCAATTTTGTCTATGAAGTGAAAAAAGTGACAAATGCTCATCAGATCTTTAGCAGAAACTGAAGCAATGTTTTTCTCAGACAAATCTGCATTCATTGTCTGTGAAACAAACTGCAACGACTGGATTTTATTTTCAATTTATACAGACTGACTTAGATCAATGTGGATGTGCAGAATAATATGGCCATTGTGAGTAATCTCTGTCAGCACATTCCTGACACATTTTCTATACATAGAGGACAATGCATGATGTAAATCCTATTAAAAACTGCAGGAGAAGAGGTACCGTCATCAGGATACCTATAAAACACAGCATATCTACTTTGTTTCCAGGTAAACTGTTTATTTAGTCATAAAGCTTAAAGGGGATTTTAAGGTTCCATTAAGTCAATGTAATATAATAGCAGAGGCTAGCTATAAAAACAGAACAAATGCTTTGTTCAATAAAAGATCACAGCTTTACAGGAGAGCTTTATGTTCACAGCTATGCAGTCAAAGGGGACACTTGTGTGTCTGGATTGCTCCTCCAGTCTACTTACATAAACACTGTGTGACCTAAACTCAACTGACTGCCAGACTTTAGGATGACAAGAGGATGAGTAATGTGAGACTTTAGGATGAGTCTTAATATTTTGTCTTTTTCACTTCCCACACTGATAGCAGACAAATCGTAACACCTGTCTGTTAAGTTCTCTCACCTTCTCCACTTGTCTTTTAGCACAGGGGAAGTCCTCGTCCACAGCCAGGCACTGGAGGAAGACTTGGAGAGATTCGCCCACCTGGCCCATCTCATGCAGCACCATAGCCTTCCTAAACACTGCCTGAAAGGGCAGAAAAGAAGAGCAGAAAGAGAGAAATCACACTTCTGTACCAGCATTTATGTATGTATGCATGTATCTTAAGAAAACACCGGATTCAAAATCATGTTGGACTCTTTTAAAACAGTCAGACAGAACACATATTACACTTCTTAAACACAAGCGAAAGGTGCAGCTTTTTCTAAATGTAAATATTTCTATGCCATTCAATAAATCAGTATGAAATTACCAATTATGCAGGTGCTTCTGTATGATATACTCTGAACCACAAACAAAGAATATCCTAGGCTTCAACCCAGAGATTTGGTCTCCTGTTACTGATGTAAAAGTCATTAATGGCTTTTACCTTAATCACTGCATTCTCTGTTGCGGTCTAGAAAACCATCTGTAGTCATGATACTCTCTTGTAACTTATTTGGCCTAAGAGGAGGCCGTTTATACAACATTAAAAATAGCAGGAGGTTGTTAAAATATGCCTTGTAAACAAACAAACAGGATCACAACAAAGAAATTAGTCTATGATTCAGTAAATTCAGCTGCCAAAATATGCATCCGAAATTAACTTTTAAAATGATTCTATAACAAAGTGAATGAATGAATAAACATGAATACATATATCTGGGGTCTGTAAACTGGCTTACAATTAACTTATAATAAAATAATAATATAAATAGTAAGTATCCAAAGTATCCAATGACAACAAATAAGGTGCTCCCTGCCTGTGGCTTTCAGGACGGCAGTCTTAAAATACACCTTTTCTTAGTAATGGCCGGCCGACCAATATACCAGATTGAACACATGCCAGATTCTAGTAAGTAAAGGCAGGTGTGTGAGCATGCGTACACAACCTGGCAATGCAACCATCCTTACAGCACAACAAAATACCTTGCATATCTGACAGTGACTATAAAGTCATACTAATAGTGACTACAATACAAAATTACATTTCCGTAGGATGGGCTAACAAGTTTCTGCAGTACCAGTGAATGACCTACTTCAGCAGAACAGCTGGACCCAGGACAAAGTTCTGTGTCCTCCAAAGCCAGGCGGTACTGTTTGAGAGCCATGTACGCCTCTGCTCGAGACAGACGTGCCACCGCTGTTGTCTCTGGATCTGCAGGAGACATGAGGGAATGAAGGGGGGGGGGATCTTTATTCGCTATAAGAAAAGGTTTTACCTTTAATATTAATTTAATATTGGAACAGCATTTTAGTTTAAACAAATCCCAGTAACATGATACTACTAATCATACTGATCAGATTGGAGTGTTTACCTTAACAGGAACCTTAAAATTGCAGTCCTGTTTTCTTACAGTGCAGACGCTTTGGTTCTTGCTCTCCGCTTTGCTTACATTCTTTTGGTATCCTTGTTTTTCTTTTCTTGGACAGTGGGTCCGGAATACTTATAAATCACTGGGACTTCAATTTATGAAAGACACACAAGGCTACCAAGATATACACACACACACACATATATATACACATATATATATACACACATATATATACACACATATATACACACA
>LKNJ01003498.1:0-43546 GCA_002120245.1 Maccullochella peelii
GCGCTATATAAATAAAACTGAATTGAATTGAATTGAACATGTCCAGTGTACATCTACACTGACAGGACGCTTGGCCCAGTTCACCATAGATGGAGCATCATAACCAAAAGCTTCTATCTGTTCAGATATGAGCTGCTCCTGTATGCAGGTACAATACAACTGAAGGGGCTGAGTGACTCACCGCCAAAGCTTCAGGAGACACTTTGACTGGCGTTCTCCAAGCAGCTACAGGAAAATACAGAAGCCAGTGCAGAACAGTGTCATTTACACACATACACAAAGACATAAACAGTTTGGCAATTACAACTGATACACTGATGTTTAAATGTTCTTTAGATATATCAAGCTTAAGGCCTAACTCATACTGTCATGTAGAAATACATACACATATATAAAACCAAACAATACTTTTTGACTACCGTGCAGTTATAAAATAATAACTAACACACTCCACCACGGACACTGCCCCAGAGGAGTGGGTGTAATAACTGCTTGGCTTATTGTGTGATATCTTTCTTTCTTTAACCGTCTTTATTCTATTACTATTTGTCCCATTATGATAAAACTCCACATACAACATCAAATAAGAGTTTTGATTCTGGTATATGCAGCTGTACATACCCAGCAGGTTCTGGACCAGCTGCGGGTTAGGCACCAATGGTTCGGGGTGTGTGTAGATGGAGTATCTGCTGTGCTGAATCTGTCTCAGTGCTTCAAAGTTGCCCAGCAGTATATCACAGAGCCACTGGGCATTCACACATGAGATCTTCCACTCCTTGGCCTTCTCATATTTAAGCCCACTGGGTCTGAAGAGAGATCAGCAAGAAGACCATATCACCAATACTGAAACTGGTCCTGCACAGGTCCATATGGCAGAGTGGCAGAAAATCCTAACATCTGATACA
Source organism: Maccullochella peelii (assembly GCA_002120245.1). Classification (NCBI taxonomy): domain Eukaryota; kingdom Metazoa; phylum Chordata; class Actinopteri; order Centrarchiformes; family Percichthyidae; genus Maccullochella; species Maccullochella peelii. Next base: position 906 of record LKNJ01003498.1, read on the forward strand.
CGACCACACAAAGACTTTCTGATGTTCTGTTTTTGTTGTTGCTGACATTCTGTTCTTTTCAGAAGAATGTCATCACTGTATATGAGTGTACAGTGAAGCCTCACTTAATAAAACCTTTTGTTCCTCAGCACTAACACGTGCTGGTCTAACAACATTACAGACCACTGCTCTATGGAATGAGTGCAAACTTAGAAATGACTGCAGTTCAAGTGTGGATGACGTCTGGATGTAACCCTGACTGCACACTGTACCGAGTAGTTTTTGAGGATGACCAACTTACTCTTTACAGATGAGCACAGTGTTACTGCGACACAGATATCCGGTGTATCTGGCACCAGCCAGGTAGGCCATCAACTTCAGGTCATCCCTGTCAGCATCCACAAAGCCTGTCACTGATATAATCTGAGAGGACAGAGGAAAGGTTCCAGTACAGACATGTCACAAACATACAATGCTAAAAAAAGAATGACAATGACAAATGTCATTTCTACAATCTCCAAAGTGGAAGAGTAATACAAGAGTAATATTGTAAGATATTGAGTGTTGGCCATCTCACTGATTCTCTCAGTGATTTATTTTCATGGACACAATCTCAAAGTGTGTGTGCACCTCTGTAGTTCTGCTGGCTCCATCAGCCTGGGAGATCAAGCATACACTGAGCTAGTAGGTTAGCAACCTATGGAGTAGGGCCCTAGCACTGGCTAGAAATACTGCAGGCTGATCACTGCTGCCCCACATAAAGCTGTTGAAGCATCTTGGCTTCTTTTGCACAACACAAGATAAGGTGGAGTTATATTCCTTTCACATGGGGCGGCTGTGGCTCAAGAGGCTGTGGCTCCTCCGGTCCACATGTCGAAGTGCCCTTGGGCAAGACACTGAACCCTAAGTTGCTCCCGATGGAGGCCAGCACCTTGCATGGCAACTACATTGCTATTAGTGTGCAAATGTGTGTGTGAATGGGTGAATGAGACCAATCTGTAAAGCGCTTTGGGAACCGTTAAGGTTGAAAAGTCAATTTACATATCTCGGTGCTTCAGGTTTCTGGTCGGTATGCCTCCCTGTCAAGCTATTCTGGGAAATTCAAAGACAGAGGAGTCTTTTTGAAATCTCAGTTTCATTAAGACTTTCACCTGGTTAAATAAGCTGCAAAGTTGAGGATTCCAAGACAACAACAAAAAAACCTTCCTGATGTTTGAATGGAAATGTACTTTTCTGCAAGTCAGTGGCTTCATCAAGTACACCAAGACATTTCAGCCAGTAACAAGCATGACTGTGTGAACCAAAGTACAAGTTGGACCTACGTGCTGAGAGCAGGGTTTGGCTCCCGGAGGGAAAGCAAAGGGCAGATGTAATGTCCGATGAGGAGGTACCATCCTCTTCCTCTTCAGTACAGTGTTGAGCCAGTGGGCTGTTACACAGCGCTTCCCCTCTCTGAGTGCCTGACAGAGAAAACACCAAACACACCAACAACAGTGACAGAGATAATGCGTGTTTTGCAAAGTGAATCAAACTTGGTTAAAGTAAACTAAATGGAGGAACAGAATAGCTTGACATTCACCAGGCTGTTCAGTACACTCCCCTTCCCCTCGAGCTATAAATTCAACTTCAACTCAACACTCAGCCAGTCCTTCTCCCAGTTTGAGACTCCCTATCTTCTGTATTGTCTCCCTCTGTTCCATGATGCCTGATTTCTGTTTCTACCTCGATATGAAACAGACACCAACTCACACTGCATGTTTTATGGTGGTACTTCCTACTGTGTGTGTTCTGATAGCACACTGTTACCTGTACATACAAGTTGCTGACTTGACTCTCACACAGCAGGTGTGTGCAGCGGCTGCTCAGGGTGGGGTCAACAGCACCTCCACACGCCTGGATGACCTGATGGAGGAAGTTAGAAAACATAAACTAATCCAACATCTTTTACCATTTTGGAACATGTGGAGTTCAGCAAAATGGTACACTTTGATGCAAAGCACTATGTCTGGGTCACTAACACATTGGTGAATATGTAACAGGTCCCAATGACTCAAACGGTTCATCAGTAATCTAACCATTCACAATATAAACTGCTGGGCATTTATCATCTTATTGCTTTTGTGTGGGACTGAGTCTTACCCTCTTCCAAGTGGCCAAGAGTTGTTTGTCAGCCATCTGTTCTGGGTAGTCAGCGATAGCAAACACACAGCCCAACAGGAAGCCATCCAGTGGAACTGAGAATTAGAATAGAGAGACATTACACAAGCGACTCTGCAGGTTGAACAAAACCATGACAAGACCTTTTTAAGGGACCTGCACCTGGAACTGAGTTTTAGACCAATTGTACTAACCAAAGTAGAACTGAAGGTTCTAAAAGCACACCGTGTAATGAAATCTTGTCAGGCAGGTTAATTCTGTCCGTATGCATGCTCCCCACTTGAGGAGTCCGGTACACAAACTTCAAACATCTGAATCATTAAATTAATTTTCATTCCTGATAGAAACACCAGTTGAGCAATGCCGGGCAGCGCCTGACCAACAACCACCACTGATCAGAGTAGGGTCATGAAGGAGGGTCAGCTAACGTATCAGATCAAATCCTGACACTTGAGTCCCACATGAACACAGACAAGTCCTAAATCCTACAGAGCCTCTCTGTAATGCCAATACCAAAACTAAGAACCAACGGGGTAACAGTGGGCAGTCCGACCCTTTGGTCCAGACTCATAGTAACATTTCACTCTGGATCAATGATTTAGAGTGACCAGAATCACCCTCCATGCTGACGCTGGGTGTACTCACTGTCTTGTCCCGGCTCATGTCCAAACAGCTGAGAGATGTGAGGAGGCTGCTGGAGCTGAGGCTGCAACGTTGTCTGCTGCTGCTGCAGGGTCTGCTGTTGGTTCTGCTGCTGCAGCAGGGCCTGCTGCTGCTGCATCTGCTGCATATGTTGTTGTTGTTGTAGGAAATGCTGCTGCTGCTGCTGCTGCAGATGCTGTTGGTGTAACTGCTGTTGATTCTGCTGTTGCTGCTGTTGCTGTAACATCTGCATGCGTTGCTGCTGTTGGAACTGCTGGAGCTGTTGCTGCAGCGCCTGTTGCTGCTGCAGCTGCAAACCAGGCCGTAGGAGCTGCTGGGGCCGCAGCTGCTGCTGGGAGAAGGCATGCTGCTGCGAAAACATCTGCTGTTGGTGCATTTGCTGCTGCTGCAGAAACTGTTGCTGCTGTTGGGGCTGTGGGAACCCTTGCTGTTGCTGTGCAACCTGTGACTGTTGTTGCTGTTGGTGATGTAGCTGCATCATCTGATGCTGCTGCTGCTGGAGGTGCATCATGGGATGCTGCGGTTGCTGTGGTAACTGTTGGTGTTGTTGCTGGGCAGCTTGGTGCGACTGTTGCTGTTGTAGTAACTGTTGCTGCTGCTCTGCTGTGAGGGGCTGGCCGGCCACTTTGGACTGATTGAACATTAAAGGGTTGGTACTGTTAGGGGTCTGAGCATGGCTCTGATTGGTCTGCTGCTCCAGTGGCTTTGTCTGATTGGCTGTCAGATTCTGGATGATCTGCAACAGAGGAGGACAAAGAAGTTCAAGAGTAGAGAAAGCACTGATCTACATGATATCAGTATTTTAATCTGGGGCTTATAACCAGTCCATATTCAGTAACAGTAGAATGACGTTAGTCATGATATGTTGGTCTTCCTCAGGCAAAAGTTGACGCGCTGACAGCAGATGGGGATTTCTTACGTGTGCTACATTGGCAGGTCGATTGGCCGGCTGCATGTCCGAGTTGTTGGTGATGTTGCGGAGGGTTCGAGCAGCCGGGCTCCACCCAGGGATACCCTCTGGAATTGATACACCTAATAAGCAGAGAGAGGAGAAACCTTCAACAGGATACTGAGTTAGACATTTGTCAGCTTGATGATGAAACTGTGAAGTGAATGAATCAGTAAATGACTCATCCATTTAGACAAGTAAGATTCAGTACAAATAAAAAAATCGATTTTGTAAAAATCCTTCTAAAGAATCCCAACCTTAGGAGTTCCTTCCATGTTGCTTAACACCCTCAGTGTGGATATTTGGTAAGGCACTGTGTAAACTCGATCCAACTGAACCATCACGACATGGTCACTTACAAAACCTAAATTCATGCTAAATGGGCTTAAACTTAAGATAGGCTATTGGACAATGTCATTATTTATTAAGAATGTTAATAGAGAGTCCGATCTCTGGGGACATTACAAGGAATGGAGAGTGTATGATTTTGGACCGGCCCAAATGCAAGTCAATCTTGAGAAAAACATGGTGTCAAGCCAAATGGTAACCCTAGATCTCACTGTGAGCCTTGTAGAGTCCAAACACAGCCTGCTTCACAGTGACACTGCTGCTACAACCCACTTCTAACATAGCAAGTGATCAGAATACGGCATGAAATGACACCGCTACATCATGAGAGTGGTTCAGAGGGATTCCATTGCAGCGCTCTGACTCAACAGACACTCAGACTGAGGACCTATGTGGAAGAGGTTCATGAACATACTGACCCTGCTGCGTGGTGTGACTAATGGCAGCGGCAGCAGAAGAGCGAGCCTCTGCAGGCATGGCTCCTCCACTGCCAGCTACAGGAGGCACAGTGGCACACAGGTTGATCAGCCCACTGCCTGTAGATGACACTGGGTCTTTGCTGCCAGGGGGCCCACCCCGCCGTCTGGCTGTGATGCTCGGAGTAGGGGGGGTTGGTGTGGTGACTTCAGCCGGCGTCCAATTGAGGTTGGTGCCCTCCTTCTCTGTGGCGGAGTCATCGTCAGAGTCGTCAAACATGCGCTCGCTGCGGCGCTCGGGTTTGCGGGGAGAAGTTGGGGAGACAGAGTTCAGTTTTTTGGGTCCTGGTCGTCTGCGGGGGCTGGACTCCTCACCAGACGAGCCGCCGCTGGACAGCCGGGATCGCCGGGGACTGTAACTTCCATCTGAATGAGAGTGTTGGTCGTATGACTCTGCTTCGCTCTCCTCCTCTTCCTCAGGCTCCACGTACGTGAGTCTGGGGTGATAGAGCGCCTCATCCTTCCTGCTTTTGTCTGGAAAAGGTGAAAAGAGGGAACGAGTAAGATTGTTGTGTATCAGCTGACTGGTTTAGATCACAGTGACGATCGGCCGCTCCATTGTTGTTGTTGGAAATCTATGTGGATATTTTACCTTCACTTGTTAGAGCGCTCTTAAAATAAAAGAATGTTGGCTGTACCTTTACAATATAACACGTATGCATGGTAATGTAAGTATTTTACACTGAACAGACAGTTGAATATGTTACTTTTCAGTGTATTCGGCATTCTCTTCAGCACCCCAGCCAGCCGACGTTGACTCACGTGCACTCGAGGTTAGGTGCATTCATAGAAATGCTCTTAGAAAACACTCTTAACCACTGACATCCATTCTTATCAATAATAAACTTTATTTATTATTAACACAAGCACACAGCAACCTAGTCACAGTAAGTGTGCCCGTATTAATGTCACCTCCATCATACAGAGGACATCTTATTATAATAGTTGAACTAAAAGATGTTATTGTTCTACCAACTGACAAATGTATTAGTTGACTAATCCTCTTCAGCACATAAAATAAATCTGCAAATTTAATAATGGATTCATCGTTTCAGTCCTTTCTCAAGTAATGAAAATAATAATAATGAAAATAATTAGTTGCAGCCCTACACATCATCAAACCTCTGCCAGCACATCATATAATCAAACAGAATAGAAACTACATCAGCAAAAGAATAAGCAAACTAGTCAAATGAATGCATAAATATAGTGACAGCAGCACTAACGTCACCTTTAACAGAATCTGTTATCCAGTCCGGTGTGACAATCTTGATGCCAGGGTGTTTCAGGGCACACTCAAACTTGGCCTGGAGGGAAAACAATACAACTGTATAATTACAAGTGCCCATAAAGATGAACATGACAATCTTTCATTTCCACAGGTTGAAAAGGTGCATCTACAAAATGCATGAGTTTGTGGAGAGAACATTAGCTAACGTGACATCAGTACTGATGGTAAAGCCCAATAAACCCATGACAGAAATCCTTAGCACTAACATGCATAGTGAAACCAGTAAATTGTGAATATCACACACAGGGCATGAACTTACCCCTTTTGGTTCCTTCACCACTAAATGGGTGACCTTCTTATTGAGGTTAAGCTGACATTCTCCTCCATAAAAGGTTATGTAAGCCCATAAAGTGTTGAGATCATCTGGAAGCTGTGTACAAACACACACACACACACACACACACACACACACACACACACACACACACACACGCAGAAATACATAAACAATAATGGGCTTAAGATGCTGGACTAGTCATGTCTTTTTAAAGTAGAAAATGTCCATCAGACTTCCCAGAGGTAGGTAGAGGGCCTCCATCACCTGAAACTGTGTCGTTGTCCAAATAGTGTAACATGAATAAAGCAACACTGATCGAACCGTGTCTGTTCAGAAACAATCCATGTCTTCACCGGAGAATAATTCCACTGACCTCTCATGTCTTGATATCTATCTCAGAATGCCAAATATATGTATGATATGTACATACAGAAAGCTCACTCACACACTTACCCTGGGAAGACAAGCTGTCACACCAAAGAATATCTGTCCTGATTCTGGGGAGAATCCAGTAACTCTGTGGTGTTCATGGTTATGGAAATATACAACTAAAGGTACAACCACTCTTAGTGTACCATTTTGATGAACTCCACATGTTCTTTAATCATTTGGGCCAATGAATCCCTTAGAAAATCCTTTTGAAATTTCTGAGATATTCTGCTGTTATTACCAATGTAAAGGGTTGGTTTTTTAAAATGACACCACTTTGAGGTATTTTGGACTTGACGGTGGAAGGATACGGTAACAGGTCTCCACATCTGACAGACAGGATCACCCAGGACGGCTGGAAAACATGAAGAGAACAATAACTTGATGCTTGACATTTACTTCTTTCTCTCAGTTAGCCTAGTTTAATGTGGCTTTGAATCACTGTCACTGTTTGACTGAACATTAAGAAAATCAAACAAATGATTGCCTCCTACATAACCACAGTAGCACATGTTCGGTTTTTATGCACTAAAGGAGAAGTTTGACAATTTGTTAGTCCAGTCTTTATGCTAAGCTAAACGGCTGCTGGCTGTAGCTTCATATTTACCGTACAGACATGAGAGCAGTAGGTTAAAGAACAGAAAAGCGTCCCGTCCTTATAACCCACCCACCCAATGAAAACATTCTGCAGTAGCAGCCAGTTTCAAAAAGCTCTAGAGTTTTGTGTTTGTGATGGTAATTAGTCCTGAAAACAGCCTATTGAAATATAGAGGGATAAACGAAGAAAAATGGCACAAAGCCTAACCTGGGTTGAATGTGAACATACTCTGGCACAAGCCTTACCTTAACAACAGGCAGGTCAAAAACCTCTCGTGACTCTCCCACCTCAGGGTTGTCCCCATCCTCTGCTATGATGTGAGTGGCCAGAGCATTGTAGGACACCTCCTTCCCTTTTCCTGCTTTCAGCAACTGCACCACCTGGAGATCAGCAGAGGTCAAATTATATTTCAGTCCAGACTGGCTTTTACAGGGACTCCAACATTCTTCACAGCGTGAACACTGGCCAAAGATCATACAATATAAAATTACAAGACAGTAAGCAAGTATGAAAGTTCTCTTACTTTGATAGCAACTCAACACCACTAACCTAGAAATTGTATGAGATAAAGCAACTGCACAGTTCATAGCAAGATTTTGAAAGAAATAAGTCATTAGACCAGTGTTGGAAAGAGCCGGCTTTAACATGAGATTACAGCGAGAGAAAGTAGGTAGGTAGCAGCCATAGGACGTTTGGAAGTTCTGCTGTAGACCAAGATAACAGAGCTGTGGCCCTGTGTGCCCCTCTACAAATGTCATTTAAACTAACTAACTAACTAACTAACTAACTAACTAACTAACTAACTGGGCAAATTAATTGGCCAGCAAAGCTGCACATTTTCTCCTATGTGCTGAATTCAGGAGGGTGTGTTCAGGCCGACATTACAAATACAGCCTCTCCCATCATCATCGCAATGAGACATCTGTACTGGCAAAACAGGGTCATCCAAAGTGGAACCTGGCTCATTCAATGTAACATTATCTGGCAATATGCAAATGCAGAAGGTCTTCCATTTACACACAACATCACCACATGCTGTTATGAAGCATACAAATCAATCAATCACTGTCACAGAGTCCTGGCAGCATCTTTGTTTTTGACAACATGTCTATCAAACACGTTGAAAAATAGAGAGAGCCTGCCTATCCACTGAATTCAAGAAAGCACTAACGGATGTAAAAGGCTGCAGCGCTTCAACAATGCATTGGTCAAAAATCAGCATTCAGTTTAAACCCTTATATTCATCACACACATCACTTCCTTATCCTGTGTCTGGCACAACTTTCACACCTTCTGACATTGTGTTAGCAAGGGCCTCAATGGAACAAGGCATCCACAGAAACCCATGTATGGGGCCTCAGCAAAGAAGCACGGAAGAATAGAAACATGCAGTGCCACCTTAGATCTGATACATCAGTGTTAGTGACTGACATGCAAGCAGACAACACACTACGGGAGGAAAAAGACATGGCAGTGAGAGTGGCTTTCACCAGACAGTCAAACGTACAGGATAAAAAGTTGATATTAACTGTGCAGAATTCACACACAAGAAAATTATATGATTCAGTAACATTCGGAACATTGTTCCCTCTGAATCCAGAATAAGGTTTTGATCTGAATCGACTCAATAAGTTTCCATTTTTGTGAAAAGGTTCCATGAACTATACTTTACTGTAACTATACTGTATCCTGGGTTCAATCCACATTACTTTACGGGCTATACCAGTTCAGACGTCACCTCTGCTATAGATAAATACGCTCAAAGAGAGGTGCGACTAGGACTCACTATTTGGCAGGAAGTACAGCCCTGTGCCACAGGTCTCCAGTACCAGCGAGTGAAATAGCGGTGATACATGCGCAGTACGGGAAGACCAATTGAGCAAGATGATGATGCCAAATAACGCTGTGCATAATCAGTGCACCTTGGTATTTCACTACACACAACAGCGCTTTAACAGTACAGGGGTCGTTGAGTGGTCAAAAAAGCAAGCTGACAATCACCAGCTTTATTACTAGCTTAGGAAGCCGCGTGACAGATAAACCGCAGGCTATAAGCTAGCAGCTAACCATCTGTGTAACTACGAAACTCCTAGCTAATGCTAAGAGGCTGCAAGAAAAAGTGCAGCGCTAGTAGGTAGCTTCTGCACAAAATGTTCATAGTCACGTCGAGTATCAAACACAACCTCACACATAACTGTACACGGTATAATATAGGGCTCGCCACAACCCTTTAATTTTAGCCAAAGAGCAGACTCACTGTTTTTAATGTAGCATGTCAGCCAGTTAGCTAGCTGATTAGCTTCTCCTGAAGCACCTCATTCAGATTGAATGGTGCTAGCAAGTTAGCATGCTACCAACGTAGCTACAAGAAGCTAACGTCCAGAGCCTCACCTTTTGGTCAATGTCCCCTACCACGTAGAATTTAACGTCTTTGAAAAGTTCATCGGAAACCTTACTTTCCTCTTCAGACATGGTTGTCCATTAATGTCATAGGCTGCTTTTTCTATTTAAAAACCAGTCAAAAGCTAAAAGAGTAAAGTGTCTCTGTTGGAGCAACTGCTGTGTAGCGTACAGTAAACCGGGGACAGTCTAGCGCCAAATCGCTGAGCGCGCCTTGGACTGCAGCATTATGAAATACAGAGGGGGGTCTGGAATATATCATTAGTTGTGTATTCATTTATTATGTCTTTTATAACTCATTGCATCGCCTAATGTGGCTCTCTATGTAAAATACTTGATCAAAAGTAGTAATATAACAGATTTTCAGGGACGGAAATGTATAAATGATTTATCTAATGGACATATAATCCCCCTGTAATATGAAAATTGATGTTTTTATCTGAACGTGTAACCTAGATTATCTCAACCAGACAGTGAGGTGAGGTCATTTCAATAGTTCATGTCACTTGCAATTAAACAAAACCAACCAGTGACATTCAACAAAACATAAAGCCCATGGCTGTGTGACCGTGTTTGGGAGCTGCTAGTGCCAAAGTGTGATGCAAACCGAGGTCTTACTTTATTAATGTAGCAGAAAACGAAATAGATTAAATAACACGTTTTAAAAAATGAGACATTTCCTTTGAAACATGGTAAAGTGATGAGAATTAGTCAGAAGTAATAAGAATTGCTAGAAAAATATTGCTGAAATGTTAATGGAATATTATGCAAATGGTATAGGTCTACATTAAAGCAGCAACTAATGTCAGAATAAGGTTACATTTTTATTATTGTCATATTCATCACTAATATTTAATACTGGCACTAATAGTGCCAATATCATCACTACATAAAAGAAGCAGGTGGAGGGCCCACAGCCCAGTCACTTAGTCACACATTATTATTCAGTCCTTATGGGAACTGAATAAAAGTTGGTCTTGTTCTTCTGAAACACTGCTATTTTCCAGCTTTGCAAGCGCTGGAAACATATTGGAAAAGAGAAGCAAATTACAATGGAGTTAGAAGGGAGAAATACTGCACCATCTTAGCCAGGTCTTATCCCGAAGACAGTTCAAAAGTGTGCAATAACCCAAATCCAAATGTAAATTCTGCTGTAGATAGGTACGGCTTCTGGGACACTGAATATTGTAATTATCCAGAAATGGGTTCAGAGCAAATAGGTAAAAGAGACTGAACATATTTACAAACTCTATCTTTCTTTTGATGACAGGTTTATGTGTGTGATCAGTGTGTGTGTTTATGGTAATTAAGGAGCATGTAGGAACACCCAGTGCAACAGTGTGGCTCATTGATCTATCAGGCTGTGATACACACACAGTACATGTCAAATAGATGCATATGGTGTTGGTTTGGCTCTATATGTGGGGTTTGTTGACTCTAAGGAAAATGTTGAATATCACCAGACTTATCCTAGTTTGAAGAATTAACTCGTAAAGCTCCTGGCCCTGGGTATCATTTGTCTTGTTTGTTATTTGTTGGGTTTCATACTGTACTTGTGTCAATCAATTAATGTTTTGTTGCTGTTTGTCATTTTGCTAATCATGAGTTCAGTACAAGGAAGTCAAGATCATGATCATGCACAATGTAGAAAGAGGGCGATGTCAATCACTGGTGGTGGCTGATATGACAGAGGAGGGCACGGGTAGGTCTGTATTCACGGCCATCACCGTTATTTTTGTAACCATCTGACAGCTTCTGCTTTTCTACTGAAGGAGGTGTAATTCTGATTTTCTAAGATGTCATTTCTTCTACAATTTGTTCCTGCGGTAGTTAATTACTTCATTAATTCATTAGTAGGTGTCAAGCCAACTGTCAAGCACATACGCGCAGGTAGGTCTATTCTGCGTGCATGCAGACACACACACACTCCACGGTGAATTGTAGATGCTAAAAGACTTTGATTAAGTGAGCTGCAGCCAATTGAGAGGAATAATTGGAGGAGCTGTCTGACAGCAACATTAATGATGTAGATGGTCGTCTCTTGACCTTGTTGGTACGAAATGTAGACATTACTTTAGACACACCACCTGCCATTATGCACCACGTTGGTGCCCCCCACACACACACACTCAGGGATTGGATGAGCCATTTGACAGCTACATTAAAGCTGAGGCCAATCACCCGATGACCATACACTTATTAGATTTAGACAGCTCTCTTTTGGCATGGATCTGACATGATGTAGCACGTTGATTAAGTAGCGTTTACCCATGTGGTGTTTTCTTTCACAGGTACAGGAGTTGTATCTTCATAAGTGGATTTGATGACTTTTCCAATCTGATCACTTTATCTCTGTTCATGTGAACTAGCTGCTGTGAGTTTTAGAAGAAAAGAATATCACATAGTGCACAATAATAATGACAATGAATTTCATTAGAAAAAGGCTTTTCATAGGAGAACTTGGAATTTGGCTGGATTCTCAGATCCTACTTTATTGTTTGTGTTCTCAGTGTGTGACTATGTGTTAAGTACTCTGCAGCCATTTGTGCCAGGTCACTCTCGTAAAAGGGATAATGTATCTTAAGCAACATCCTGGTTAAAAGATCAGTCTGGCATTTTTCTGTATTTTTACATTATTATTCTGTCAACAAAACCCATTAACGCACTGTTAGGAATCATGGTATTTGTTTGGTTTTGATTATGCTTAGTTTTGGTCTGGTTTTATTTTGAAAGTCTTGTTTTATGTTTCCTGTGTTCTTGACCCCTTGATTTTGTTCACCTGTTCCCCATCACTCACCTGTGTTTCATTCCCTCGTTAGTCTCACCCTATTTATGCCTGTGTTTTCTTCTTGTGCCTTGTTGGATCATTGTTTGACACACTGTTGTCTCTCTGCTTATGCCAGTGGTTAGTGTTTTCATGTCCTGCCTTGTTCTATGTTCCACACTTTATGATTTTGGTTTTGTTTTTCCACAGTTTACCTGGACTTTTCATGTTACTGCACTTTAGGACTTACCACCAAAGTAAGCATCAATAAACCTTTATTCACTTACAGCTCAGAGTATGTCTGCTTTTGGGTCCACCACCTACAACCCCGTAACTCCTCATCCAATCCGTTATCACCTATATGCCACACAACCTAACACGCACCAAACCAACAGGTGTTAGTCTTCCCTACCCTGTCTGTGGCTCTCAGCCCTAAGCCCATTGGTTCCTACTGATGATGTAAATCTTTCTAAATGCTAAACAAATGTGTAGTGTCAGTATCAGATGAATCTTCATTTGGTGTTCTAGTGAGTATTTGGGGCAACAGGATGGTGTATGTGGGATTGAGTCCAACAATGGAGCTCTATGGCACAGAGGAAGAAGATCTATCAGGCTGTGATACACACAGTACATGTAGATACATTCACTGTTGGTTTTTGTTTGCACATGGGATTTGTTGACAATAAGAATGTTGCCTCGGGCAGACAGGAGTCATAATTCTTACAGTTGTGAGAGGGCTTTGTCATTCTTTGGGAATTAGTGTGCACAGCAGGAAGCTTTGAATTCACTCACAGGCTGTGGCCTTTTGGGTTGGAAATGGTATGTTCTTCCCATACCTGTGGGGGTTACCTCCGCACTACATACACATTAAGGTGGATGAATCTGAAAAAAAAAAAAAATCATTTTTAGATTTAGTGTCATCTGCTGTCCACACTAGGTTTTTCACTGAAGCACAAAATCAAAAGGAAAACAGCTAAAACTCTTCTTCCACCTCTTTCAGTTGAAAAACAACACTGTGCATTTCTGTGCCATCGTCTGGTAAGGAGAGGGACACAGACACTCACTTAATCAGAGAAGTTATTGAGTTTGTTTGAGATAAAATCTGTCTCTTGTGAGTCCTCCAGCTTTATAGAAGTGTAATACTAGTATGACATATATGGAGGTGACAGCTGTAATTTGCCACAGATCATATCAGGCCTGGTGTGTGTGGAGGCTTTTCATGAGTGGCTGTAATGACACAATGATAGTCTTGTTTGACTTTTTTGTGACAGTGTTTCATAACATCGCCCTGGTACTACTTTGCCTTTGTTTCACTGGATGTGTGGACATGTGGGCACAGTAGCAGCACAGATGAGAAGTCCTAAAAATGCTGCAGATGAAATGGATGAAACCCTAACAGCTACTGAGCTGGCATGTCAACAGATCCATCTGCTGATGCAGACCGTGTGATGTGGTTGAAAGCTCTGGAAAGCTAGTCAGTAGACCTTGAGTTGGGATTGTTTTGTCAAACCATCACAAAATTATCCAAGCAACATTTAGCAACATTAAAGGGAAACTCTATATAAAGTATGAATTGGAGGGAACAAATGAAGTATTTCAAGGGAACTAAATTGAGGGAACAAAACATGTATATTGAGCATTTGAATTACTGGCGAATTCATTAAAATTCATTTGAGCAATGTGACAGCTAGCACTGTAGATTTGATTAGATCTGCAGTTGGTGAAGAACATTTAAAGGAAGAACTGGACGGTGTGTGAGCCACCATGGCTGAACGAAGGAAGAATTGTTGAAATCCCAGGAAGAGAAGAGCATGGTACCGGCCCCGCTGTTTGATTGACAGATGATCAGGGTGACGTACCGTGCAGAAACATCACAGCAGGGAAAGCTATTAATGCCAAAGATGTAGAGAAATATACAAAAGGCCTTGGCATCACAAGAGCAAAGTCTTTTTAAAAATGAGAGGATAATGTTATGTTGACAGAGCTAGCACTAGCTGTATTCTCTGTATATGAAATGTTGTCATTAGACCATTATGGAGCAACAGTACATTTTAAAAGCAGAGTGTTAATTGAAAAAGAGAGAATGACCTCCAAGAACCAGAGTGGAGAGAAAGAAGCCAGAGATTGCCTAATAGAAAAGGTCCCCAGGGCTTTACAGACAGTGGTACTTACTGCCACCCAGATTCAATCAGCACCCTCAGATTAAAGAGACCCACAACACAGTTTTAATTAGGGCATTTAAAGTATGATATTTAGCTGGAATAATAATAGCCTTTGCCTGATGGTTGGCGTAAAGATGACAGAATGTGGTGGGAGATAATGAAAAGTAAAAGGAGATGGTAGTTATGCATCAGGTCAAGGTCATATTACAGTCCAATGACTTTCTTTTTATTCTTTCACTGTGTGTGGTTAATGTCATACATTAAAGACTTGTTCTTCATTGTCATTCAAAAATACCTACAAATCTTTTCATTCAATCCAAATTCTGACTAATGAAACATGTCTCAGTTAATGATGCTATTTGTAAAGAAATACAGCACACACTTTGATTTAAGGCATTTGAAAATGGCTATGATTTGATTTTAAACAAAACCTATGATCCTTCCGCCACCTTTTTTTTAAATCAGGTAACAGTTATCATGTTCAAATGAATAGGACAGAATATACTTTACTGTCTTTGTGGGAGGATTTGTGTTGGACAAATAAAGCATATGTGAATTTATCACATATACAGTATATCACGTGGAAATTTCACATACACGTACATGTGGTTTATTCTAGGGGAATCAACATTTCACAAGTGAGATATATGTATAGTTTTATATTTTTATGATGTACAGTCATGTATAGATATATTTCTATCTTTTATTAATGTAAATGCTGCTTCTATTTAGTTGCTAACTTGATCATGAATGCAAAAAAACTCAAACTCATGTGATGAATTCACTTTTCACATGTGAAAACACAAATTTCACATGTGCTTTTTAAATATAGACTCTAATACTACTAATACAAGTCAAAGGCAAAAAAACACCACAGAAGACATTTAAATAAGTGCATATAAGCAAAAATGCATGCAGTACAACACACAACCATACGCTGCATAAAGTGTAGGTCAGCAGCACTATAATGTTAAAGTAAAAACACACCTGGGTACAAATGAAAGTTTGTAGAGGTTCAGAGGACTTCAATTACCTCTTTGTACCTACTCTTTGATCATTTACACATTATCTTCCTGGGGTCCATAAACACACACAAATGACACGAGTCATTAAAGCCCCCTCAACTCAAAATCATAAAATACAATAGAAGATTGAATAGAATGAATAGAAAATTGATAACAAAAATGAAGTAAATAGGAATATGGGCTCCAATGTCAGATAAAGATCTCACATCTGCATACATAACCAGGAGACAAAGAGAAGATGAAATAACTCTGGATCCAAGAAAGAAACCATGTCATTCTCTAGGCCAGCAGAAAGAGAACCTTTTCCTGTTAATTTAGGACCCACTAAGACTCAAACAACAAACAGATCTGGACAGTTTGCAGCAAGCATTTCCTAAACTTCAAAAACATCATCCTGGTTTGTCTCCCGCTGTAGAACTGTGTGTGCTGCATCCTTTTCTTCTAAAGAGAAGAAAGTTAGGGAGGCCTTTTAAAATTAAAAAAGCAACGGAGCAAAACCCTCCTTTGTCAGCCAGCACTGCTGTGAACTCATGCAGGACCGAGCGACGGTCCAGGGTGCCAAGCTCCGCTGGAGCCCGGGAGGCCCGTCAGTCTGGCCTGCAGGCTGCTTTCACACCGGGTTTATCCACGGCACGACGATCAGGAGGATTAGAGCTGTAACTGATAGCAACAAGCCTGCTCACCGCCTTTTGAATATGCTGTCAGAGGCCGGGAGAGAAAGACACAGCGCAGAGAGGAAAACGAGGAGGTAGGACTCAGTCAGACTGTAGATTTGTTGTCTTCTCTCTCTGTTTTATCTTCTAACTCTGATAGGAAAATACCTCCATACAACTATTACAGATTTTTACTATTGCTAACCCACATGTCTCTATACTGAGTTCCTTTTTTCAAACTCTTCACACAGTTCTCTTTAGCAGCATGCAGCTCAGCTTCAGTTCACCTCCCTCCCAAAATGCACTCATGCAACCAAAATACTTGATGCACATCTCAGGATCATCTCTGGTACCAGAACACTGACATTTTTTTCTGCCAACAGAAACACTTTGTCACATATTATATACAGACCATAGACATGTCTAACAACAGGCAGCAGTACAATTAGTCTCACTGCTGTCTTTATTTGTGTTGTCAGCATTTGGTGGTGGTTGAGTGTGAGTGAGAAAACTGAAATCTGAAAGATGAGGTCATTGAATGCATCTTGTGTGAAAGTAATGAAGTGATCCACAGTTTGGTCACATTGACTGCTGCTGTGCTGACTGAGTGAAGAGTTTAGAAAAAGTGAACTTGTATAGAGAAATGTTAGTTAGCAATAGTAAAAACTGTACTGTACAGATGCCAAAGACTATCTAAGGCAGTTGGATGGTCTCAGAGGGAAACGTGCTTACAAAATGTAAAGTACTGTACATGCTGGACTGTTTCTCTTGGTGATCCTCACCAACTGGAGGTCATAGTTCAACCAGCTTTTTCATTTCCCACTGCCGATCGCTTACAGCCAGAGTGTGTGTGAACAGAGCGGAATAGGAAGTGTCCCCTAACCTCAGAGCTCCCTGTGTCCCTTCTCCCCCTCAGGGAGGTTTTGTAAAGCGGACAGGAAGCTGACGGTCCAGGCTGACCTCTGCTTTGTCTACCGGCTCATCTCACATCTGGGCACCAACACAATGTAGGAGACAGCAGCATTCAGAGTCTCACAAAGCCTGCCTCTCATCTTCAGGGTGCACATTCAGCAGAGGCTGAGATATGGAAATGATATTAGATGTTGTTGTTGGTCAGTGTGATGGTGAGGTGCTCACACAGGTCATCAGTTACCATCCTCTGATGGCACTTTTATTTCACCATCAAAACGATAATCCTTCTTCAGTTTTGCTGGTTCTTCTGTTCTCTGGTACTATAGTAATAGTTCTATGTGAAACGCTGATGATTCAAAGAGACTGTGTAATCATCAAAAAAAAAAAAGTCCAGAGTAGCTACTTAAATGGTTCTTGCTGCTCTCTTTGGATCTGAAAGGTGTCTGTCTTTAAAGGCTCACAGTGGGAGCATGTGAATGGTGCTGTAGAGACCAGCTATAACATATTTATATGATGTTTGAACTCAGACCAAAATCTCACCTTGTCCTGACAAAAATCCTTATAGCAGACTGACAGCACCTTTTACTTTTTAAACATGAACTTTTTGAAACTAAAGCTCACTGAAGTGGACTCATACAATATCATAATGTGTCTTCGTTTGAATGAGGAGGCTGAGAGAGAAAGATGTTATGTTATGTTTTTATGATTTTTTTTATTTGATTTGAGATCCTCAGGTAGAGTGTAGGGATTATTTGACTTAATGCCATGTGATTGAATACAGGCTTTAGATCAGTTTAATACTGGTTGATGACCGATCATTCGTATCAAATAACTCGGTTCAGTGGATGCGAGCTTCTGCGGCGTTCAGCGCGTTCCGTTTCCGTCCGAAACAATAAAGAAAGGATCAAATACGTCTCAGATCGAGCAGCCAGCGTTTCTATGCTCCCAAAGTATGTCCATTAGTTATTTATGTATTGATTAGTGTGATCATTTGAATATTTGGTTTCTCTGCAGAATTACAACCTGCCTCTTTTATCGGATGACCTGCAGCAGGTGTCTTCATATAAAACTGTTCAGTGAAATGTGCGTTAAATAAATCATACACCGCTGCCTATCCACATACTGTAGGTACATTATGTTTTATACATGAAATACGTTCATATTAACCATGAATAATCAGTGCGTGCATACATTCATGATGTAGTCTAATAGCTCTATAAAAACAGGAAGTTGTTATTCCGAAATATTTACCCCGACATTGTGGAGACATGCAGCAGCAGTCAGATCCAGCCTACAGGCCTACATGTCTGGGATTCCTACCTCAGGACTGCTACAGACCGCGCGCTCTATCCCTCATCCATTCCGAAGCTTTCCTGAAAAGACACCGATGTTTTGTGGCTGCAGGAACAGAGCAGAGACATCTTCTGTAGATCGGTCTGTTTGCCCTCCAGGTTTTTTAGAAATGTCCCCATACTCCTTCCTGTGTGTTTTCATGTATTTGATTTATTTGTCTGTTTTTATTACGTGATAGTCTTTTGTGTTTCACTTTCAACTTGGAAACACACGCTGTACACGCGTAAAGGGCTCCTGCTTCTCGGCGTTTCTGAGTAAATAACGCTTGAACCAAATTGAACTGAATGATTTTACATTAGCTCTTCAGCTATATGTAATATCAAACTGCAGGCCTGCAGTGTTAATGGGTCGCTGAAATAAGCTCTCACTGTATGCTATCACAGACTGCAGGCTGCCTCTCCGGAAGAAAACACAACCTCAAACCTCTCATTAACGTCACCTGCAGTGCTAAATATCTCCATAGCCTTTGGTTGGCTTAAAGGCCAGGTGCTTGTTACTGGCTAGTGCAGTTCACATAACAAAAGCCTATAAGCCTTCAAAAATGCTGCAAATACGTGACAGCTACATTTCTGTCAGAAAGAGGCAGAGCTGATATTCAGGAGAAAAGCTGATCTTGGAGGGACAAATACTGAATAGGACTTCAATCCATTGCGTGCAGTGACATAGCTATAGGTTGTAGCCTATGTAATAGGCCTATTAAACTATAATATATTCATTGTCAAGTAAAAAGGTTTTAGCTCTACTTGTCCTATTCCTTTGGACAGTTTAGATCAATAATCAGTACCGACCGTTTTCATAAAAAATTTAAAAAACGGTCAGTTTTTGTGAAATATTGTGGGGTAGCTACGGTAACATTTTACCCCGTGGTGTTTGATGGTTACTTTGCACATTATAATTTTATCAACATGCGGTAATTTCATAAATGAATAAATCAAAACTCCCCCAAATGTCAACTTTTCAACAGCCTTGTTTGAGCTTGATGATCATATTGTGTGACACTATCTACAGTATTAGAAGGGGGGGGGGGCATGTGGTAGCCTATATTAATCCGTCAGTGATATTAAAGCGCGATCATTCCAGACTGGATCCTTCATAACTACTAGGCTGCGCTAATGTTTGATGGGCTCCTTGAGTAGGCTAGCCCACATTGTACTGCTATTATTTATTATACCATTAGGCCTACTAACGCAGGACTTTTACTTTTCGTGTTATTTCTACTTTTATTCAAAGTATTTGAGGCCTTCTTCAGCAGCTAAAATAAGGCCGTTTTCTTCGAAAAGCTTTTGCCTGGTTTGTGCCTATAGGGGCTGGCTTCAGAGGAAAGACCTGAGCCCGGAGCCCCTCTCACAGGCCTGCACGGTCACACTGTGTCCCTGAGGCCGATAGTAGGCTACCGAACCCGGCTTGTTTCTGGAGGAGCCTGTCCTCTGAACAGACGCAGCTTACCAGGTGTTAAGGCCATCGTCCATCGGATTGTGTAGTCTAGTCTTAAAAAATGAGCGTTTGCATATTTTAACGAGTGGCCTCTGACCTGTAACGGACTTTTACACTGCTCAAAAGACCAGTTGGTTTCTTTTCCCCCTAGGCCTACATATGCAGGAAAAACAGGAAAAAGCCTAGGACTGAATAAGTAGCGAGGCAACAAAGTGAAAAAATAACTGATAATAAATATTGGACTGGTTAACTGAAAATACAATTCTCCATTGAATAATAATAAGACTTTAAGTTTACTGAAAAAGGCGGAGATGATGACGTTTATATGCAGATCGACCGTCAGTTCAAATGTTGCCACAAACCATGTGGAGATCAGGAAGGAGTAGCATGTCCTCTGAATGCAGATAAAAGGTTTAAAATAAATACATTAGAAGCTTTCCCTTATTTCAAAGAGCTCTTTCTGAGAAGAAATATGAGAAATAAAAGCAACAGGATAATTAATCCGAGCGTCATATTATCTATTCATTATTCACACACCATGTTGGGCTGTAGGTCACTGATGCATGCACAGACCTCCAAACCCTGAAGTAGCCTCAGACTGAGGATACCAACCTGGCAGTGGAGGTAGGCCGAGCTGCACTTTCTAACTCACAGCAACTAATGCCAAGGCCTTACATACCAATATTCTGCACAAATAATATTAAAAAATATTAGAAAGAGTTCCTCTATCTAAGTGACTCGGAGATTCCGGTCCTACTGGGAGAGAGAGGGGGACGGAGGACTGCTGTAGACTGGCGGCGGTCCCACATGGCTAATAATTCATCTTTATTCATTCATAATACATCTGTTGTATTTATATTAGCCTACTCTGACCTAGCTTCTATAACCCCTCTTGTTCTCCATGCCCTTTATTGTTAATCTTATTGTTAATCGTTTATTTTGTAACCTTGCGTTGTATGCAGTCATACAAAGACAACTGAATTGAACTGGAGAGAGAGAGAGAGAGAGAGAGAGAGAAGTAAATACAGTATCAAATCAATAAGAGCGGACAGGGCTGTAGATGGAAAGTTGTTGTGATGATGAAATGTACAAGCACATAAAATGAAGATGTGCCGTCTTATATCTCCAGCCACTGTGAATACAGATATAGAAGCCTACGTTGTGTGTGTGTGTGTGTGTGTGTGTGTGTGTGTGTGTGTGTGTGTGTCGGGGGGTGTCAATAGGTTAAATGTGACTGTCACCAGTTCAGCAGTCTTCAGTCACCGGTTTGGTCTGAGCTGCGTTCAGATACAAATGCGCGAAAAAGAGCGCTAGAGTGTGATGATCCACTCTGGTTGACACACACACACACACACACACACACACACACCAGTTCAGAACATGTGACACACTAACTGCTCTCATTTTTCTCCCATGCTGCCCACTGACCTCTTGTCTTCAGCTCAGTTCGAGCGATACGAGCGAAGCCGTCTCTGTTCACTTGCTCACAGACAACATCATCCGCTCTGGTTTGGAACGCACCTGCTCTTTTCAAAGTAGGCTACTAGATCTGTTCATACTATGACCGCCCACACAGAGCCTGGCTCTGGTTCTGGTTCTGCTCGAGGTTTCTGCCTGTTAAAAGGGAGTTTTTCTTTGCCACTCTCGCCTAGTGCTTGCTCATGGTGGGAATTGTTGACTCAAAAATGATAAAGAGTCGGTCTAGACCTGCTCTATATGAAAAAAAACCCTGAGATAACTTCTGTTAGGATTTGACGCTGTATAAATCAATCAATCAATACATTGAAATTGTAATTGATCTGGCAAAAATAATTATTTTACCTCACCTATGAATGGTGAACTTAAATAGTAAGCAAGCAACAAACTAGGCTACTTTCTTTTCTGCTTTTTAACACCTGACATAGAAGCCCGTATTAATAATAAAGCCCCTCCCCCCATCCATGATCTAATGTCAATAAATCGGCCCACCACCATAATTCATGGGTTTAGATCCTGTTGTCAGACTCAAGTCTTAACCGTACCACAGCATCCAGAGGATAGAGGGCAGTCAGCTGTTAGTCCACTGTAGCTCGGCCCCTTCTTCTCTGATCTGAATAAAACCAAAGCAGGTACAAGCTTGAACTGCGGGCAGAGTTTCCCCATGCCCCCCTAGTTTTTTTTATACTATATTTATCTTGATAGTAACGTGCTGCTTTCAGTCTCTGTGGGAAAGACAATGCAATCTCAGGTGGAAGCAGCCTACAGGTCACCACAGCATTGAAAGTGTGGCCTATAAATGCAAATTATACATTTCAAGTGGTGAGTTATAGGCCTCCTACAAATACAGTTCACTTGAGATTAAAGATAGCCTGGCATAGCATCCTGTAGCCTAAATTCAAGCTCTCCAACTTTCTCAATTCCACTGAGCTGTAAAATGGCTATTCCTATTTAGTTTAAATGCAAAACAGACCTGCTAATAATTTGACCCTCCCCAGCAAAAACAGCCCATCTCAGAACTCTTTGGGCTACTGGCCAGGAAATAAACTCAAATTTATAGTCTCTTTGTGAAACATCACATACCTTCACATACAAGGCACATTCCATGTAGGCTATTTGAAAACCTGCTTGGCAATAAAACTGTTTCTGATTGTGAATAAAAAGGGAAATGCATATTGTTGTTTGGGGTAACCTGCTGTCAGTCACAAGGCAGGGCCTGCATGAATTCACACTGTTGCTGCTGACCAGTTCTCCCAACAGCTTGGAATTATGAATACGTTCAGCTCCCTTCAAATGGGTCCTATTGTCGCTTCTAGACTTTGGCTGAACATTAGTGTCCACTAGTAGCCTATTCAAAGCTCAACCTGTGCCTTCATATGTTCAAGTAATAAGACATTTCCGCTGTAACCTGAATGCATCATAAAACGACTGCGTGGATTGGATTAATTTGCGCCTCCAGGGAATTCCAGAACCTCACGTGACACCATCTCTCCAGCTCTATTGGTCCGAGGCACGTGTCTGAGAGACCCGTAGAACAACGTCATCGCAGCGTCTCGCGGCCAATCACAAATGAGAACCAAAATCCGTAGTGAAAGTATTTGACCGGCGTCTTCATCAGGGCAATTTAGTGCTGCTGGAAGCCTCAATAATTGTGTGCAGGGATCCGGAAAAATTAAATAGACTCTAGTTTTTCCACCTCTTTTAAATGAAAAAAAAATGAGCACCACGTCCAGCCATGAGGAGTGGGCTTTTACCAGAACCTGAAGCATGATTTTTCTTTGTCAAAATCCTGAGAGGCCCGAAAACAATTTCAACTATTGTGCCAAAAAAAGGAATTCGTTTTACTCATCGCCGTTTTTGTTTTTTTAGTCAAAAATATAGTAATTAATTAATAAGAAAGTGAACAGGACACAACAGAAAATTGGAAATACTACTTTGTGCTGAGGGTGATCAGGCTCCATTATTATGGAAGAAAATGCTCGCCGAGACCCGGAGCGCCCAGAGGACTCCGGCGAGGAGTCCAACCGGGCCATGCTGCCTCTCCTCCAGCCACCTGGCAACCAGCAGTCCCACAGGATCTCCAACTTTTACATCGACAACATTTTAAGACCGGACTTCGGCCGAAAGAGGAAGGACGGGACTTTGGTCCGGCAGGGAGACAGTCTGGGAGTGATCATACGAAGACAGGAGCTGACAAGGAGAAAGTCCTCCAAAACTGGCAACCTGCAGCAGGGTGGAGTAGGAGGCGAGGAGGAGGAGGACACCAGAGCATCCGACTACCAGCATCCGGACACCGAGGCCAGCAGGCCTGACCTGATAGCCGGTGAAGTGGCGGTTAAGGGCCGGGGGGATGGCGGGGACCGCTGCCGCAGCCCCCAGGCCAGCTCGGCCCCTGCGGCTAAGCAGATGCTGTGGCCAGCCTGGGTTTATTGTACCCGCTACTCAGACCGCCCGTCATCAGGTTGGTGGAAAAATATTGCTCGGCCACTTGTCATTGATTGAAAGAAACAAAAAAGAGATAAACGGAGGCCGGTTAGGATACTCCATTTAAAAAAGCACCAAACAGCCTGCATCGTTTCCAAGTTTAAAACCCGCGGAGGAGAATTCTCTAGAAAAAAGGTGACATTTTATTCTCTGTGCTGCGCGACCCCCAATCCCACTTAATAGACTTATCACTTGGAACAATTGACAAACCAATTATTGCACCTCATAACTAATATGATCTCTTCCATTATTTCACACTTTCTATATTAAAAAATGACGGCACGATTCTACTAACACACACATCGAGCTATTTCACATACAGCAAACTACTTTAAACGCAAATTAGAAACTAATTCCAGTTGTTTTGGATGGAATTCGATCTGGATTTTGGCTTTAAAATAACGATAAAGTGGACACGACGAAGAAAAGTGATATGGTAATAAAGTTGACATGAAATAGGAGTCGAGAGTAAAGTAAAACGTCGAGAAATTAAGTAAAACCAAGTTTAACGCCATTGTTCCTCAGTCTTCTTTGTTGATATTCTATTAGCATATTTTTTGACAATGGGGGGGTCTAAAAAGTGATGGCCTTGTGTCCCAAAAAGAGAAGCATTCGATGTGAAATGCTGAACAACAAAACGTCAGAGTCTGTTCACGAAATAAAAACGTCGTTTTGGACAACATTTCGATATTAAACTATGAAATAATTCGATTTTACGCATTTTGTAATCCAGACTGCAGTGATGCTTTTTCTTCTACAGCAGCACCGCTCTGCTCTCAACATTTATCTCTGGATTGAAATCAATAGTTTTCCAGTTTTATCAATAAAGTGAAAAGTTGCCTCCGGGCTGCGCTTATTTTACAAGTGGACGCATGGTGCACTTGGACTTTTCCTTTATAATGATTTAGAAACGCATGCATTCAGCTGTTAACTAATGTTGCTAAAAACAAACCAGCAGCCAAGCGGAGGAAAAGCTTTTGCGATCTATCGAAGGAGCGTTTGGAAGAGCTCAGAACGAAGCCAAAAGACGCACAAATGCAGTTTTTATTGTCTTTTGGAAACACTAAAAAGTTTCCATCGAAGTCCAGGTCCGAGCTCATGAAAATGACCACAGAGGGCCTTTAAAGAGGCCAGCAGGCTGCAGCTTTCCTGCGTTATAGAGCATTAAACAAACCAAACCTTTATGAGTAAATAATAAAAGATTCTGTATGTGTAAAGAGAGTTCATTGTTGTCACACCAACATCCTTTCAGGTTAGTGGGAACATATTAGGCTATAGATAAACTGTTAGATCATGGCACAATTGATTTAGGCCTGTAATATCTGCACACTTGAAATAGCACAGCTGAAGTCGATGTTTCCATCCAGTCTCATCTGTTTGCCTTTTGATTTCATCATGATAGAAACGGCAAAATATTAGAACAGAAACAAAAGGGGTCATCGCTACTTTAAAAAAAAAAAAGAGTTCCTATGGTAACAGGGAGGGAAAGAGGCGCCTAACTCCCCCATCCTCCATCATATCCTAACCCCACCCCCATCTGCACCCTCCTCCTCATCCGGTTCTTGGTAAAGTCTGCTACAGCAGGGCTGGAGCTGCAGGACAGCCATCATGCAGCTTGATGGGCCGCTGCTCTAAAGTAGCCTACTGCAGAATATCCCCATTAAATACTAGTAAAAGTTGTCTATCTCAAATATTTGACTATTTTTATACTTCAACATAACTTCTGGCAAATCCTCCTCTTTCAAATATTTAACCCTATAGATGCTCCCAAGTAGCCTAACAAAAATGCTAAAAAGTATCATAAAAATGATCATAAAAGATAGGCTATCATGAATAATTTGATTAAGAGAAGTCCGATCGAATTAGCTCATTTGACTATTGATTTACTAGAATAACCACACTGAGAGGGAAGAAGCGCAACTTCATCATTTCAATTCTTACAGGCCACATTCCCGACCTGGATTTATTTATTTTATAGTTAAATTATAGCCTACTAAAATTATATTATAACCCTAATACACACACACACACACACATATATATATAGCATATATATATATAGTGCAGTAGTTCTTTAGTAATCATGCTAATATGACAGTATGAAGTTTTTATTCCATCCCTTAAGAGGCTTTTATGGCCCTGTCCTTCCTTCAGCTGTCACACAACAACAGCATTTAATGAAAACTTTGACACATTTCTACATTTTGGCACTAACGTAAATAAAGGCGCTTTCTGGTGACCAAACGGAACCGTGTTGTAATATATAAGCAGTGCCCATTCTTGTAGCCTACCTGTGGTTTTAAAATGTGGGAAAGCTCAAAAGTACTGACCCTAACCACTGGGTGTCATTTTTGTCTTCACCCCCACCCCCACCCCCACCCAAGGGCCCAGATCCCGCAAACCAAAGAAGGCACCGACCCCGAGTAAAGAGGACAAACGGCCCCGGACGGCCTTCACCGCGGAGCAGCTCCACCGGTTAAAAACTGAGTTCCAGAACAACCGGTACCTGACCGAGCAGCGGAGGCAGAGCCTGGCCCAGGACCTTGGCCTTAACGAGTCTCAGATCAAAATCTGGTTTCAGAACAAACGGGCCAAAATCAAGAAAACGTCCGGGAATAACAACTCTCTGGCGCTGCACCTCATGGCGCAGGGACTGTACAACCACTCTACGGCCAAGGACGCCAAGTCGGACAGCGACTAGTGGAGACACGGGGACAGGAGGGAGGTTCGGAACCATGCAATAAAATTTCAGTAGGCTACCAGCGGTCATATTTAAAACTCAACCAGAGACGATATTGTGACATTTTATTTGTCTTTTGTGTACGCGTGTGTGAGCTACGTGTCCTCAGGGCTGTAGCCTAGTTATGATGATGTCCAATCCAAGTCAAAGAAGGTGCTGCGTTCATAGGCCTACTAGCCGACATACTGAAGTCGGACATTTCCACGGTGTAGTAGGCCAACACCTGTTACAAACCGCCATCTCTGAGGTCCAATTCCAAATAGCTATGGATGCTTGTGAACTGTTCACCTTTTTACCCATGCAGCATCTAATGTTAGCTAGCTTTAGGCTAGGCTACATCAATGATTTGGGTCTGAAAGGAACATCTGTTAAGGCCTACCAAATTACATTTCAAAAGGGCCACATTTCAAAATTGGTGGTCACTCATTGAGAAAAGAGTAGCCTACGGACTATTTGGATGGTGTTGGTAAAAACATTTATTAGCTCAAATTTAGCAGCCTCTCAGATTAGACAATTAAGTTAATTTCATACGGTTTGATATTATTAAGATTAGCTTATGTATTGCAAAAAAAATAAATAAGATCAAGTTAAGGACTATTTTCAACATTAAAATGAATTAAAATGGATGTTAGGCATCATTACTTTGATCATAGTTTGAACAGTGTTCCTCATCATCTTGAGTTGACATCAGGTAGATTTTAGCCTAGGCTATTTGAATTTTCAAACTCAGAGAGTTGCATTGTCCTGTAAAGAAACCGATATTGTGACATGTAGGCCTGGCCTAGCTATGTAATGCAGCATTGCCGGGTCTAGTGTGAGGGTCAAAACAGGGTCCAAAGAGGTGGACACCCAAAACAAATCAAGGTCAAATCTGGACAGAAAACGGTGGACTGATGTTGAGGCTGATGTTTAGAGTTTACGAAGAGTTAACATGGTATGTGAGCTCCACACAGTGGGCCTACTGCCTGCCAGGTGGAATTCTGCCCTCCACATTAGCCTACATTTAGACTCATTAAAACACATCTTTCCTCAGTAGCTAGCCTACCCAAGGAAAACAAAGGAATGCTAAACTTTAAATTGAATCGCAAGGGAAAAGGTCAACTAAGATGTCTCGAGTAGAAGGCGGGAAAAGTGAGTCAACAACATCCAATGGGAGCTGAGAACACGACGAGCTCGAGGGATGAGAAGAGTGGAGTGGATAGCCGTCACGCGCTACACAGCCATGTGTCCCATTAGGCTCAACTGTTGTGTCTGATTAACTTTATTGATTATGAAAACTATATGCTGAAATCCAAAGATTTTTATGCTGCATTATGGGAACTGTGAAGTGAGAAATAGCCTTCTTTGTATTGTCTGTGTATAGTAGCTACTTTCTGACTTTCTTTCTCTTTTCGGCTCTTTTCTTCTTCGTTCTTAGCTACTGTGTTGTGTCGGCGGACTGTGGCAGGTCTGGTTCTTCTGCTGTCCAGGTAGCCTTATTCAGCCTTTTAAGGGCGCCAACGCGCGCCCCAAAATGTGGGAATGTAATGACACGTTTTATATCTGGAATTAAAGGTCTGCTTTATATAAGCTTTATGGTGAACAACAAAAGGATATAATGGACCCATACGCACCTGAACACATCAGCCCAGTCCAGTCTGGATTTGAATTTATGATCGCATTTTAGTGCTGAAAGAAAGCAAGTTGTATTTTCTCAAGAGAACATGAAACATTCGTTTTTATTTTTATTTTCTATTAAGGCCTAGGGCAACACTTATTTGAAAAGATGTCCATTTAAATTACCAGCACATTCAAATATTTTTTTAAAACTCTTTTAGCCTAAACCCCTTTAAACAGTTCACAATGAAAGCGAGACTACCAGCATTCTTTCCATTCATCTCCAGCCGTCTGCCGACTCTGGCACTGCAGCCTGCACCGGACAAACCATGGACCTATATAGGCTACGAATGTTCGAGAAAATATTAACAAAGACCGTTCTATTCTTATTTATACTACCACAAACATCTATAGCCATGTGGAAACGGACTGTTTACATAACTTATTTTCCTGCAATAACCTTTCTGTTTGAACGCTATCTGACAGGCCTTTGCCGGGTCTCATTAATAGGATCCAAACCAAATCGTGGTCTTACGATGCTGTGAATGTTTTTATTATTTTCTCTACAGTTTTAGGAAGTCCGTTTTTCTTGCAATTAATGAAACAATTCCAAACCTTGACAAGCGTCTGCCTTAAAAGTAATGTAAATACAAGCTAAAAATAATGACAGTGTTATAAAGAAAGAGCAGCTGTGTTTTCTATAATGGGATTTTGACATCAGGATTTTTAAAGATAAAATAATGAGCACATTTCGTTGTCCCCCCACCCTCTTTTGTATGATCCTACATGTAAATAATTTATATCATAATGGTGTGATGGTAAATAAAAGACAGCAATGCAAATGTGACTTTTCAGAAGATTATTTTATTATAACCCGAAACACACATCAGGAAGAAATGTTCTAGAAGCAAGAAAAAAAAAAATCACATGACCGAAATACTTGGTATTTTTTGTTGTGAAGTTGATTTGATGAGTCCGCGGCTGCTTTTATTGAAATATCTTGATAATAATTAGCATAACAATGAGAGCTGAGGACAACAGACACAACATGGAGGACACTTTCAGTCTGCACACCAATACTTCATCCTCAACGCTAATGACGTTGTTTCGTTAAAAGCCCAAGTTATACTGCACCTGTCATAAAAAGCGCTGGTGTTTTTTTAGCGTCTGATTTTACGTTAACTTTTTAAAGATGACATTAACAGGCCGTTTAACAAAGAGGTGATATCAGTTGTTCTGCTGCATCATGTCAGTGCCTTGCAAGTACAGTTCAAGTGATGCACACTTACTTTACAACTATTTTCTCAATCAGCTGAAAATGTGATGACAAATACAAACATGACAAAGATGACCAAGTTTTTGATGAGAATTTTTACTTTAACTAACTATAAAGTGCATTAAGAATTACAACCATACAGTTAATAGACTTTTCGTACACAGTGTACATTAAATATAACAAAATGTATTCTAATAATAATGTAGTCTAATGGCATGTCATTTACAGTATGCCCCACATGTTAAATCCACCTTTTTTTAAAAAAAAAAGAAGCTGATTAAAGCTCTGATATCTTTGCTGTACATCTTCATGTTTGGTCATTACCTGTTTTCAGTTGAGTTGAAGGACTACATGCTTCTCTATGAGATAAGAACATTTCTGGGTGCATAAAAGCATTGCAAAACCTACTACACTGTGTCAAAAGTGTATTTTTAAAAACAAATAGTTTTTCTAGGCTCCTTAATATTTTGTTGATACAAGCTTTTCAATGGGGCCAAGTTCCTGAAAGGTTTGAGAAACTGTAATTTAGGAAAAACTGGAAAATAATGGCCATCACACACAGGCTATAGTGTCAAAGTTATATGTAAGTCATGAACAGGTGCATCCATAAAGCAAACGTTCATTTAAAGAGGTGAATTCTTTATACACTGGCAGTAGTTTCCCTTGTTCTGATTGTGATTAGAGGTCGCAGATCCTACAGGTCACTAGTGAAACATGCCCATACATCCCATACATGTGACAGGATGGAGGAAAACAGTGTCTGAGCAGGATTACATGTTCACTGGGCTTCCAGGGTGAAAGCATCAGTTGAACCACCTGGTTTTAGTGGTAAAGAGCATTTCTGCTTAAATATTCATTTGGATGACTACTAACATGGTTTCTGCAGTGGCCCTGGAGTCAATTTCCAGGACTTTTCCATTTCAGTGACTTTCCAAAACCACCTTGGAGTACTGAAATTCGAAATACTGGTATGAAATCCTAAAACTCACCCAACATGGACACTTTTCCCCAGACATCAACACTACACCAAGTTATATAGGCAGCGGGTCCTTCCTCTGAGCATTAAAGCAAACTTTAAGGGAAGAGATCAAGTTTTTCTACTTGATCACACCAACACAATATGAAAGCCACTTTGGAATAAGAACTGAACTGCTCACTGAGGAATGATCCAAGAGTAAAAAGGCATCAGTGAGACCAAGAACAAGAATTAGAATGAGGTGATACCAGGTACTCGTCAGCTGTCCAATTAAAAGTTTCTCAAAAACAAACAGAAGATTCAACAAAACAAAGGAGAACAGACTTTCAATTCAATTCAGTTTTATTTATATAGCGCCATATCATAACAAAGTTATCTCAGGGCGCTTTTTCATATAGAGCAGGTCTAGACCGACTCCTTACTTTTGGTAGCATAGCTTAACTTCACCAATAACATTTTACATTAACTGTCTAGATGAAAAAACAAGCCAGTACCAAACAAGCAATGTGTCATTCAGTACAGTCTGTCATTCATTGTATTGTCAAAAAATGTTTATGGAGGTTATTCAGTCTATTTTTGAATATGTAGTATCCATACAAACTGAGGGTTCCTGTTTCGTACAAATGACACAAAGAATAGTGCTGATAGTTTGGAGTGTTCCATCAGCACTTGACTGGATAAAGTAGTAAAAAAGGCAGGTGAAATTTGGAAACTACAAGCCAAGTCAAAATGATCTGCAAGCCCAAAACACCTCCCAAAACAACTCCAACTGATCCAGCAGCCAACTTAAGCAAGTCCACCAACAGCATCGCTGAAATCTCAAACTTCACCCACACATCTGTTCATTTTTGTGTGCTGTTTACCTGAACGTCTGACTGAGGTGGAGAAACAGCCGAGAAAAATTAAACAGAGAGGGAGAAAGAAATATGGAGAGCAGAGGGAGATCCATCAACAAAAAGCCAGACTCGTCCATTGGCAACGGCAGCAGCATTGACCTGGCTCAGTGAATGGCTGCAGGAGCCCTCATCTGCATTTCCATTCTTAGCTCGCTTGTATGTGGAAGTAACGCCCAACGGTCGCTGACTTGATGAGCTGAGCTACTCTTGACTTGGGTGAGGAAAGGGGGAAAAAAGCTGCAAGCTGGGTTTCTATGCACAGCGTGGGGTTGTCATTCGAAAGGGTTGGGGTTGGGGGTGGGGGTGTAATGGC
Source organism: Maccullochella peelii (assembly GCA_002120245.1). NCBI lineage: Eukaryota > Metazoa > Chordata > Actinopteri > Centrarchiformes > Percichthyidae > Maccullochella > Maccullochella peelii. The sequence continues at coordinate 32,533 of LKNJ01003498.1, forward strand.
CAGAGAACCTGGATGAAGGTCAAAATGCTTTGGGTGTCCATGCAAAAAGCAGCAGGTGACAACACTACAGCCAAGAAATGGTGAGAAATGGACATTTTTTCCTCTCCGGTTCCCACTGTGGAGATCAGGGGACATTCCAAATTCCCAGTACTAAATTAGAGGACTTTGACATGTTTTCATCATGGCTCTGATGTTACATTTGATATCAATTATATTAACACTTCTTAAATCTAAAACTAAATTTCTCAAATGTATTCTTATGGTGTTTCTGTGAATTTCCAAATGTCAACAATGTAAGTGAAAGATTGTAGTTAAGGTAAAAAAAAAAGATTGCAAGTCTGGTATGGGATGTCTGGTCTCCCACATAAAGGTGGATGTGCCACATCCCCATCCACCACCTCAACCCTCCACACCCTGAAGGGTTGATATACTCAAAAACTAATGTGGACAGCAGGCATGCTCGCAGTTTGTTTGTACTACACTGGGTATCAAAGGCTGATGCGTTCACTTCACATACGTTTGTCAGCGCGTACGTCAGTGAGTACATAGGGCAGACCTTACCGTACAGTTCGTACGAGCTGTTATCCAACCATGTGTGAAGGCAACACTTTTTACAGCTGAATGGCCACACTTGATGAGAAGCCAGCCGTCTGCCTCCCGGATCTCCCTTCAACGATTTTGGGTTTCTCTGTAGTCTCAATGTGATGAATGGTACAAGTAGGGATAACACTGCACACTTTCTCTCCTAAAAGGCATTCATAATTATGCACTTGGTTGTTCACATTAAAACCCTGCCTACTTTCACACCTCTGCATATCTGGTCAATCACTGTGAAGTGGCTCTGCTTGTCAAATTGTCATTTTCAGAAAGTTGCCAGATGCAGCTCTCCCAGATTCAACATTGGGAAAGTGTGGTGGGAGGGGGTTAAAGGATCAGACAAATACTGTTTTCAAAGCATACTGACCACTCAAGTTGTGGTTTACTTTCTGCCTCACTACATAAAGGGCACACTACTTGCTGAGTTTCCACTGAACGTTGGCAATATACGTAAATCCACACCAGCAGGATTCTGGGATGTGGTTTTCAATATAGTTTCCAATCTAGAGGGCTGAAAATGAACATATTATTATTATCTACAGCTAACGACAATCAATCTGCATGCACTTCATGTTGTAATTATTCTAGACTTCAAAATGTACATTTCTCAAAAGAGAGTGGTAACAGTAAAGAGTCTTGTTTGCTTGTTGGTACACTAGTCAAATGTTGGTAAATCTGTCTATGGTAACACTTCAGCAACAGGTCCTGTCATTTTCTGGCTAAAGGCAGAGTTCATCCATCCCCTTGTCATAAACTTAACCTCTCCAACAGGCAGAGGCAAAGGGCAAACCAGCAGAGAAAAGAAAAGTACATATCACAAAGTATTGATGTCCCATGTGTCTCTGTCAGACAAAAGACGGCCCATCCAGTCCCCCTTCCCCCCACTGAGTTATTTAGCCATAGTTCTCTAAATGCTTCCTAGTCAAACTTGGAATATGGAATGAAGGGGACGGGGGCTTTGTGGCGGAAATATAATTACGGCTCCTAAAAGCTGGTGAAGGTGGAGAATGGGGGATGACATCAGACCAATTTCACACCCATGCCTCGGATGGCCATGCCAAGCCTGGGCCTCGCCGCGCTACACTGATCAAAGCCTGCTGCAGCCGCCCCAAAAGCCACAAAAAAAGGGACACTTAACTATGCTAATCTCCAGGACAAATATATTTTAATCTTGTTAGAATACAAGTTAATGCTGCAGCCCAGTGACCAAACTTCATACTATAAGAGTAGAAGGGTACAAGAATACAAAATCACACTTTGTCTCAAAGGGTCTTTCTATTCAACAAGTGAATGTTGAGTTTCAGAAAAACAATAGTGGAGGAATTATCAAGTAGTCATACGTCTGTAATAATCCTCTCGAGACACTGTGAGCTCACTAAGTTCATGTCCTAAAGTAAGAGACAGACCTAGCTGTGCCATATATTCTGCTATTGGCTTTAATGACAATCCTGTCAGTCAGGACAGCATATGCTTAAAAAATAGAGCTCTGCTCAATAATCAATATGCAGATTAGGATTAGTAAATTCTTCAAATATTTCTCAGAGGCTGAAAAATCTCATTGGCTCACAGTCCAGTATCCTAGTAATAACAGTCATAACGATTGTGCATATCATTACGTATGTCCCAGGCCAATGTTCAGTATGTAGTGAGGCAGAAAGCAGGGTGGTGGATGGGCGTGTTGACTTCATGTCCCGCCACAGATCTGCAATCAGCGTTTTTTTACACTGTAACCATAATCTTTCCCTAACCTTAACCATACTGTAGATGCCATTCACAAATACTGTTGGAAGCAAGAATCTTGAAGACATTGCTATTGAACAAACAGCTTTACTTTTATCCACAATTTTTACATCTATGGTTTCAATGACCAGCTGACTTCACTACGAGCTGATTGGTTGCTGAAACAGGTGACGTGCCTTACGTTTTAAAACCAGCACCTGGCGTCTTGACAAGCCGAGTCGCAGCCGGTGCCATCAGCCGGTTTGAGTCGAGCGGAGACGGGCCAGATCACACCGCTGCAACTTTTCCCTGCAATGCTCTAAACCGTTTGGTCTTGTCATGAATCTTTGGTCTGAACTGGCCTTTAGGAGGCACTAAGGTTGCCTCATACGCGTTTTACTGTTTATTACATAATATCAGTGGGAGCTTTTTAACAATCACTGTTTTTATACCTGAATTATAATTTTTTAAATTGTCACAATCTTTTAGGAAAGCTGCTGCAAATCCAGTCATTCTCTGCCACAACAGTCCTAAAAACCAGAAGAACTGATTTATGTTACAGACTGCCACAGAAGCAACACACCAATGTTGTATCTCAAGTGCCACTAAAAAACAAGAAACAGCAGCAGGAAGTAGGAGCCACAGCATCACTGTGTATAGAGATAACCTCACCTTGCATGATGGTCACGCCCACTGGTATTTACACAGAAAAACAAATATGGACGACAGTAAAGAGGGGTTGTGTAATCGACCGAGTCAGGTGTCCACGTTTTTAGTCGGCTGATGACTAAAGGTAAGAGAGTGGATGAATGGATCAGCTGCCATGTGGTGTCAAACCGTAGCTTACATTCTACTCCACCTTAATAACTGCTGTCTGTATGACAGAAGTCCTTGTGATTTTCCTATTGGTGACAAATGTAGCTTTATGATCAGACCAGGAGTCTCATCTCCTGTAATCTTATGGCTTTGTTAAGTGGGCTTCACCAATGTCAAAATAAAGTACATTTACACAAAAGGAAGAATCTACAGACCACCGACTTTTGCTACGTTGTACAGACTATCACTGATTCTGATGGCCTTTATTTTTTCAAGTGAATTGTTTTCTTCTTGATTGCGCACGTTTACCCATTCATAGCAGCAACAGGGACTTAGTTTGGCTGCTCAGTGGTGATGAAAAAGTGACCTCAGTCCATACACCCTCAATCCAACACATTTCCATCAGCCCTGACCTAATCGATTCATTGCTCCAGCCTGTTGACAACAAGTAGCAGACACTTTTCAGTAAGATTTGAATGTATTGAGAGGAGCTTCAGTATGATGAATTCAGTCTCTGCTTCCCCTGTGGACGTGCAACCTTTAGGATATCAATGCACAGCGTTCTGGCCAATCATCAGCCAGCTGCTGCTATATCTGGTCCAATTAGAAAATGGATTCTTCAAGGTTTGCTCCAGTCTGTACACCTGCTAGTTTGTATGAGAAGACACTTGTCTATTTGAAAACTGTGTCTGTGTCATTGCTGCAGCTCGCTGTACACATACTAAAGTACAGCACTGAACCCATTTCATCTCTTAGGTTTCTCTACAGTTTTGTAACAAAGAGCTTACAATTTTGGATCCAAAAATGATGCTCTGACCTTGCATGACCAGGACTATGTCACTATATTTTTATACACATTTAAATTACACAAATTGATGTGAAGTAAACTAACTTGGATAATTAGAAGTAGGGCAGTAAATAAAGATTATTTCTATTATCAATTAATTTCTCTATTTTTTATTTCACTGAATTGATTCCTCATTCAGTCTATAAAACTAAACTAAAAATAGTGAAACAGTCCAAAACCCAAAGATATCCAGTTTACAGTGATATAAAACAGAGAGAAGCTGGAACCAGCAAATGTTAGACATTTCTGCTGATAAATTGATTAGTTGACTAATTGTTGCAGCACTACGTAGAATGCTATCTTAAATTTATATTTTCCTGCAGCTCAAAGCTATAAATTCACACTGCATGCACTAAAAGCACGCAAACATAGTGGAAACACAGCCAAGCCTTCATTAATGTGCTCAGTTTGTAGGTCTGATTATGATCCGTCAGACCAAGAAGAAGCAGTTGCTGCAGCTGACAACACAATACTCTGGTCTGACATCAGTGAGCGGCGTGCAGGAGCATCCATTTCAAGCCTCAGACAAGTTTTTCAAGATTTGTTCTTTTATTTATTTCAAAATATCGTCCATTATTTGTCAAAAACTGATTTTGTTAAAGGCCTCTTTCTTGTCATTTCTGAAACAAAGCGGGTCCCACCTTGGTCAACAGAAAATATAAAACAACACTATAACTCCTCGTTTCTGTGACTGCTGTCTTTACAGTAGTCTGAAATCAAAAACAGAAAGACAAAAATATGAGCAAGTAAGAAATGGATCCATGAGAATATTGAAACGCATATGACACAAAAAGGAGCTCCGATTGTGAGTTGGTGTATTGTAAGGCCTCAGCCTGCAGCTGTTTGGATGCTATAGATTGCCTCAGTATAATGGTGCTTTTCTGTCAAATGCACTTTGATAAAAACAGAGGTCCATCTGCACTGGCAGTGGCTTTCAGCTCATTCAGAGACTAACAAAATGGCCTCTCTCTCATCTCTGCTGTTACATAAGGCTGTGGACGAATAAGCCATATAAGATGATTAAATGAACCACAGATGACTCCATTGTACAAAGGCATGTATGTTGTAGTAAAGGGCACATGCATTGAATTAGATGAAAATATTACAGAAACAAGCAAATACAAACCCGATTTGAAATTTCCTACAACAAAGCATGCAATGTCATTTATCAATGTTATTAATATTACCAAACACAATCTTTGGATTAATGTATTCAACTACATTCTCCAGGAGTCTCTCCAGCATTATTCTAAAGTGTCCAGTCTTGGCTCTAATTGATTCCTCTTGATGTGATATAGATATCCTTTGAGGGGAGGGGGAGGATAAGTGTAATGTAACGCTGCTGCATCCCATCTGTGGGAGAGAATGTGTGAAGAAGTGTGGTACCTGAGACTCTGTTGCATAACGCCTCGTGCACATGCTCTACATCCTGGCTGAACAGAGAGATGATCTCATCCTCCAGCTCCTCCACCACCGTTTCACACTGAGAGAAAAACACAAGCGCACAAGAAAGACTTGGCCTGGAGGAAACAGAGCTGAAGCGGCTTGGCCATGTATACACAACACTTCGCACAATGGTGGGCACGCCGTTTGTAGGGCGGTGGCCATGTTTCCCCTCTGTTTGCCAAAATGTTCCGCCATTTTGACAACTCGGTGGTCACACCGCTCAACTCTTCAGATTCCCTGAGTGCTCGGTATTTACTTCAACCTGTCATACTAGTTCTGATTAGACTTATTTCAGCGACTTCATCAGGTAGTCCTTTTTTTAAAGAAGGACCTGCTCAAGAAAGCAGCAACCTGACAAGAAATGATGACAAAAAGTGATGTGAATTTGAGCTCCAATGTCTTAAATGAACTGAGGAGCAGGATCAGGTTCCAGCTGAATCCTAAACAAAGCACAGGGAGGTCCCATTTTGAATCTAGCTCAAGAGCGTTCATCATTATTTAAATTAGCTTGGGCTTTAACACGTTGTAATTTTCATATCTGTCTGCAATAGTCAGATCTACAAGGTGTATAGTATGGCAAACAAGCACCCCAGTAACCCTAAAGAGTACGATAAACGGAGTGATTTTAAATACACATGAAAGCCTGAAATAATAAACTGGCTCTCTGTTCTTTTGTCCTTTGTTCATTCATGTTATTTAAGTAACTCTTTAATTTAAAGAGGTAAGTCCCACTACAGTCACAAACCTCTGGGAGACCGGGACATATAGATGGCAAATGTATTATACCTTATATTTTACAATATTATATATTGTTTTGTCACATACAAAACACAATACAAGACAAATAAGACTTGATATGATCAGTAATAGCTGTATGAAACTGCACAAAACACAAGATGCAAGTCATTCTCAATGTGAAAATCTTTGAATTAGTTCTTGCAATATGTCAAGGCCCTCTTTATGTTATATTGCAACTGGAAACATAATCTACATTTTTGCTCCATTCACAAAAAACACTGTTAATGCTTCAGTCATGCGACACAACATGGCATAATGTGGTAAAGCCAGCAGCTAGAAGTGTTTACTAGGTGGACATTTACACATCACTAAATTCAAACTAGTAATTCTGTAGAGATTAGTTGCGCCTAAATATTTATATCCACAGGTGGAACTGTTGACTGAACCAATGGACAAAACTAGCTTGCTAAAATAAGACACATTTAGATTAAGGAGTAAAGGAGGTTAAATCCTGAAACTTGATGGAAAGGAAGCCAACAGTGAATAAATAGACACCATGCTGACAAAAGTGGGCATTAAAACTACAGTATTTGTATTTGTAGTATTTAAGTATTTGAATTATTTTCAGAGTTCTAATTTCTTAGATATGCGCTGCTATAATATTTATTCAGTAAAAAGCTGACATCAATTAAAAGCTGAGTTTGTGCTAAAATTAATATATATATATGTTTTTTTATTAATTTTTTATTTACCACTATTTTCAATCTTTCAATAACTGTAAGCCATGTTGTCCAGTCAGTCACTTTCAGGCTTGGGTCTTAAATGGTTAATATTGACATAAACTGGGAAGGTTTTAAACCACATTTCACAAAAACAAGACAATATACCTCAAATTACAAAACATTATGCCAATAACAATGAAATGCAATTGATTGCTTTTGATTGGACAGTGCTACAGATGTTTCCTAGCAACCAATTCGCACAGGGTCTTGAACCAGCAAAGGCATTCCTTCAATTTGAATGGAGCAACCCAATTTAATAAATGGCTAGTTTGAAAGTAGCTCGTAGTTACTATGAACTTTACACACAAATTTAGTGATGGACTAAGCTGGTGTAACCTGGTCTTGGTCTGTAAATGTCCCTAAGCTAGTCCACAGTTATGATTACGGATTACAGTTCTATCACAAATACTATAGTATATTCTACAGTTGAATTATGCACTTTTGTACTCACTGCGAATTTCAAGGCGTTGGATGCCTCAGGTCCGTCGAACTGGAAGTTTTTAAAGTCCGGGAAGTCCCCGGTGGTCCCGCTGCTCCTGGGAGCAAACCTCATGTACTGTTTGTGCTGGGTGTCGGGGTCCACGTGGAGGGAGTAGTCGCTCATGCTGTTGCACACCCCCTCCAGGAGCTCGTTGAGGTGAGTCTCAGAGCGAGCGAGAGGTACCTGGCCACACAACCGAGAGAGAGGAGGAAAGCATGGAGACCAGACGTTTGGTGTTTGGTGGCATGAGTGTACAGACAGGCTCCAGTCTGGCCTGGATCTTTTGTCATATGACATTCCTCATATTTTCCCAATGTTTCTTAGACCAACTCAAATGCATGCCTCATAGACACACAGCAGGAAATATGGTGAAATAAAGAATAAACCTAACCTAAAAATATTAAAAATACACCTGTGTCACTGCCCTGGCAACCAAACATACAGTTAGCTTATGGTCTTTATAAAGCACTCTGAGGTTGACAGTCCTCCTCAGAATCTGGCTTGGTGTTAGCCGAGTTACACCACAGGGCTCTGTGTGGGTCAGCAGGGTGACCTCTTGTTTCCGCTGTCTTTTCTCCATCCTTACTAACAAACCTCACCCTCCAACTCTGACTTTTAACCTGCATGCATACCCTCCCCACCTCTCCATCCGATCTCCACCGTCCTCTTCCTCTACCCCCCTTGAGGACAAAACAGTGAGGCGATGGTGTCTAGACGGGTCAAGACAGGTGCAGCGCCCTGCTCCCACCAACCCCAGAAGGAGATCGGGTGACAGGGGTGATGCCCGGGAGGTGAGGGGGTGAGGAAAGGGTGATGAAAAGGGCAAAAGGGGAGGTGCTCTTTACACCTCCAAGGCTGGAAAAAGCCAAAAGGAGGGAGGGGTTGGTTTCCTGAGAAGGGTGGGGTTGGTGGAGGAGATGGGAGAAGCAGAAGCCAAGTGCAGGGTAAACAGCTCATCTTCTCAGTCCCCGCACTGCTTCTGCTGCTTCTTTTTGGACTATTCATCCCCCCCTCCATCCTCCAATGATCAAAGGAGGAAATCTTCTTTGGCCAAAAGGTGGTGGTGGTGGGGCTACAGCAATGAGAGGAAGAGGGGAGGGTTGGAGGGCATCTAGCAGATGAACTGGATTTTGTAACAATGTAGATATATTATTCTCTGACCCCTTTTGTCTCTTGTCAGAATTGGCTGTGTTCCCTTCCGGGCCAAGCCTACTGATTACATTATATACACACACACACACACACACACACACACACGCTCTCTCTCTCCCTCTCTCTTCGAGATGTCACAAAGTGACAAAGGGCCTCTCCGCCATCTGTTTTCAACCAAATTCTTCCTTTGCGTTCTCTGTTTTTCTGCCTCTTCCTCTGCTCAACAAATAACTTCTTCATAGTAAAAATAAATTGAACCAATCACTAATCCCTCTGTCTTTAAGGTCGACCCCGCCTTTTTAAACTTCTGATTAATTCAGCAGAAGATCCCTTGAGCTTGACAACACTGTTGTGCTGAGGAGGAAGGAAGTTGGCCGGTCAACAGAATGCGTTACAGCACAGGGCCAAAGGTTGGAGGGCGAGCACAGAGGGATGTAGGTCACACAGGCCAATAACGATGAGGTTTACCTATCAATCAAAATCAGCTTGTGATTACTTTAACACCAGTAGCAACATTTTATCCACTTAATGAGTGAAATCAGTGATTAGGTCTTGTCTGGTCTCGCATATTTGTGGGACAGATATTTGTGTAGCTGACTATTTTCATTATCTACTGATATTATCTACTGTGTATTACTCAGTCAATGAATTGATAGTTTGGTGTAAAAATTGTGCAAAATGCTGCTGACAATTCCTAGAGGCCAGGTTGACATATTTAAATGTCTTGTACTGTCCAACCAACAGTCCAAAACCCAAAGATGTTCAGTTTTGTTAAAAACTAAGAGAACCAGCAAATCATTTTTGCACAAAATGTTTCTTATACAATTAAGCCACTATCAAAATTATTGTTCTGTCTATTGGTGATTCTCAGCTCTACAGACACTGCACACAAAGAGTTTGACAAAATCATCTTTACTTAAGGTCTGCTTACTAGCTTTTACTGAAGTCCTGGGTAGATAATTTGGTGTAATATATCAAAATATTCATTTTCAGTCATTATGGTGGGTATGATTACAGCCTCCAGAATCATTGTAAGGCTTTGGAAATTAGCTAAAGTGTCAGATTTGAAAGATGAAGCAAATAAAATGTAAGAGATAGTGTGGCTAAACTAGTTTTTAATTTGTAATATCATCATGGGACATTTTTGGACTATAAAAATGGACAGAGTGCTTGTTTAGATTTCACAGCTAAGGTTTTCTTTTCATTTCATTTCATTGTTGACTGGGTCTCCAATGTTTTTAGTAATGTCTACTCCTGTAAAAAAATGTAAGTATTAAAAGTAAAAAGTACTCAAATCATTATTATATATTATATGATTATTATCATGTAAATAGAATTTACATGTTGCAGCTGGCCAAGCTTAAGCTAATGATGAAATGCATCATTATTAGAACAAGACATCTAGTACTATAGCTGTCTGGTAAATGTAGTGAGGTAGAAAGTACAAGTGCCCTCCTTTTGCTTAATATACAGATCAGATCTGGAGTTATATTCTTATTGTCTGAAATCATATGATCAAACAATACATGAACTGTGGGAAAATCGTATAACTACTCAAAGGTGCTTTTTCTCATCATATATGTGAATTTGATAAAACTGATTTTGAAATTTAAATTCAAACTAAATCCTCAATCTCATCTAAACCCTATTAAAAGAAAAAAGAAAAACTCCTCTCCCCCTACCCCACAATAAAACCACATCGGTCCATCTCAGGCCCACGGGCTTGGGTCTGAGTCATTATCATGCCATGCTACAGAATGGTTTGGAATTAAACCCCTTCCTTGCCAGTCGAAGCCTTGTGAAAAGGAGCTGTCAGTCACAGCGTTGTTTGAAGAATGGGGCGGGGGGGTGGTGATGGTGGTGGGGGGAAGCGATCAGTTGGGCCAGAGAATAGGCTTCTCAGGGATGCTATCCTCCATTCAATTCCCATTGGACAGGGAGGCATTATTGCACCGCTGTGGACAGGGGCCTTTCAATTTCATTGTCCTGGTGATATGGGCCAATGAAGGCCCATAAATTACTAATAATAGTAATAATAATAATAATAATAATAATAATATTGTCATCACAGCAGAGTGGAAGGAGAAGCTGAAATGTAATTTTCACCATTATGCCATTTAAAGCATGGATTAGTGAAAATAATGACCACGATAAAGGTTTGATGATAATAATATCACTTCATTATGACAAGAGAAAAAATCTGAAGTGGTTTGTAATTAGCTGGCGATTCTGACTGTAAATGATATGCATCCACAAAATAGCATTAAATCATAGCCTCGAGCCTCAATTTGGAAGAGGGTGGAGAACAGGTGAGGCCTGGCACAGTGCTTAAAAGCAACACGGCAACAGTTAGTGAAACAAGCTTAGTTGCTTTTTTTTCATGAGTCCAATGAGAGTCATGCATTGAGAATGAGAGGATGCACAATGGCACTCTGA
>LKNJ01003499.1:8941-52831 GCA_002120245.1 Maccullochella peelii
CTGGAGAGATCTGAAAATGGCTGTGCACCGACGCTTCCCATCCAACCTGATGGAGCTTGAGAGGTGCTGCAAAGAGGAATGGGCGAAACTGCCCAAAGATAGGTGTGCCAAGCTTGTGGCATCATGTTCAAAAAGACTTGAGGCTGTAATTGCTGCCAAAGGTGCATCAACAAAGTATTGAGCAAAGGCTGTGAATACTTATGTACATGTGATTTCTTAGTTTTTTAATAAATTTGCAAAAGTCTCAAACTTTTTTCACTTTGTCATTATGGGGTATTGTGTGTAGAATTTTGAGGACAGAAATGAATTTATTCCATTTTGGAATAAGGCTGTAACATGACAGAATGTGGAAAACGTGAAGCGCTGTGAATACTTCCCGGATGCACTGTATAAGGGACATTAACGTTCAGAGCGACAAGCTGCTATACTACAGATGCGTGGAATTTGGATAATCGATAAAAGTTGAGGAAAAATTGGCAAGAGTGCTAAGGAGCCATCTTGCCGTGTCCTTCTGGCAAACTTGTTTTTTGAGAACACGTTTCTGATGGTGAATGCTGATTTATTTATTTTTTAGAGCCTGGTGTTGGTCTAGGAATTGGAGTTTGCTGTCTGACCCTGGAGAACTCTACTCCTGGCATCTACATCCATAGCCTGGCACTGGGCTCTGTGGCCAAGATGGACGGCAGGCTCAGGTAAAATCTTCAGGGTCATCTATGAATTTTTGATTGAAATCGATGGACGCAGGTGAAGTTAATATGTAGTCACACTGATACAAAGATGCCAAATAAGCGCTACAATATGGACTCCGTGATTAAAGATTGTATTGATGAATCATTTATTGGTCATATAATGTTGATATATGAATTTATACGTGTGCATTTATGTTGGGGTGTGTACAAAGAGAGGTCTCTGACAGTCTTGTGCTGACGCCTGTGCTCCGTACAGTCGTGGAGATCAGATACTGGAGGTGGACTCAGTCAGTCTTCGTCATGCTGCTCTCAGCGAGGCCTATGCCATCCTCAGTGAGTGTGGCCCTGGACCGGTCAGCCTCATCATAAGCAGGCACCCTAACCCCAAGGTAAGAGTATGTCTGTCTCTCTATTGATTGATCCTTTCTCTTTTAAGATATTCAACATCTATCTAGTACTGTGTAAGAGCCCAATAATCTGTAGAACAGCCTGAACCCTTGGGGGTCTCTTTTCAAAAACACACCAGTGTCCCAGAGGGTACTTGGAGCATGTCAAAGAAATCCATGGCCTTGTTGTCTTGCTGAAAAAAATCCTTTCCCGTGTAACAGTTTCAGACTGCACCAGATTTCCCCTCTGGATTTAGCTGTGTTCATTTGATTCTCGACCTTCACAAGCCTTTCATCTCCTGGTACAGAGAACCAGCCCCACAGCATGAAGCTCTCACCACACTTTATAGTTGATGAGAGGTAATTGGCCAAAGTCAAATTTTGGTCAGACTATAGAGCGTTCTTCCACTTTGTTTCAGATTCTCCTGTATACCCCACATTGAATTGTCTTTTTCCGACAGTCACAAAAATTGCCGGACGCAGCCCCCTGTGATGTCAGAAAAGAGTGTTGGCCATATTCGCGGCTGGCAAACCAGTGAGGGTTCACATTACAGCAACAAAGACACGAACCCTCATCTGTCATTGCACACTTTTATGCTTCTACATATTCAACATCTTTTTTTGTGCCCTTTATACTTTTTATACCTTCAATTGTTTTACATTTTTTTATTTAATATTTTCATATAATGCCTTTATTACTGTTGTGTTTATTTCTAGTAGTTGCCAGGGTAGTGTTGTTCCAAGTTGTTTCAGATGTGATAAAGCTGCTGCATCACATTGTCTTTTCTCAGGTATCGGAACAGGAGATGGATCACATTATATCTCGATCCACACACAAGGACAAAACGAGCAAAACCAGACACTCATCTCACTCCCAAGGTCTGATAACTTTACCTACATTTACATGTGACTTTCCTTGTCTTTTATTTATTCCAGCACTGCAATCATTTTACAGGTTAACTTTGACATTTTGCAGATCCATGTTACAGTACGAGCATGATAGTTCAATGTATAAAAATAAGTTCAACAGCATGGCTCAGATGGCCAAGTAAAATGGTTTTTATGCTCTGGGTATCTGATCTCACCTGCGTTTAACTGCCACGGGTGTAATCTGTAGGTCTGTCCTGTAAGAGCCCCAACCCAACAATGAAGGACAGGCAGGGAGAGGGCTCCCCTGATCTCAGCTGGACCATGAAGAGATTCCTCGAGCCTGCCAGTAGAGTAAGAATTCATTCAATATTATTCATTCAATGTATTATTGCTTATTTCTTACCGACACATTGCTAGGTTCTATTTCATTCTTCTTAACTGGTACATTAACGTTAATCGCTCACACAGCACTCACTTGTCATAATTCCGTCAAAGTTACCTGTGACTGGTGGAGGGCACAATGTGCATATCTTCTGTTCAGTCCATATCTTATTTTCAGAAATCAAAAAAACAATTAACATAAAGAAATTTGTTTTATTATTTCATTTCAGTGTTCCATTCTGAATGATGTTGATATAATTAGTTGAAATAATGTTTTTACCTGCTCCTTATTGTTTAAGGAGCAGGGTAACTGTGGCACAGAGGGTAGTGCGGTTGTCCATTAACCCAGGGTTGGTGGTTCGATCCCGGCTCCACATGTCGACGTGTCCTTGGGCAAGACACTGAACCCTAAGTTTCCCCCGGTGGAGGCCAGCATGGCAGCTGTGTCCCCATTGGTGTGTGAATGGGTGAATTAGACTACTGTTAGAGCTTAGATTACTGTTACAGCGCTTTGGGAACCGTTTCAACGGTTGAAAAGTGCTATATAAGTAAAAGTCCATTTAAAGTATTAAAAAGTTTATTTATCAGACAAGTTGAAGTTGAGATGCTGTTTGCTTGTTCTATGAAATCCCAAGTGTAGACTTTTATGGTCCAAAATAATAACAGCATTCAATTTCTGAAAAAAGGAGAACAAGTGGGAAATGTAGTGTGAAGCGTTACTATTAATAACGTTAAGTGTTTCTCACCAAAACACACTTCCATATAAAACATTTGCAAAGCTGATTTTTATTAAACATCTGCATTTTTGCACCCATATTACATCCATTGGCTAGCAGTTCCTCTTCCCTGCCTTTGCCTGGCGCAGTTCTGTTTCTTGCTTTGTTACCACCAACAACTGTTGGTCAGTGAAATAGAGTAAAACCGAGGGACGTTATATACCATTTTGTTTGATAGACATGAGTTTCATGACATAGACATGAGACATTTTTTCTGCTTAGTTGCATATTTTAAGTCCAGCAATTAGTTTTCAGTGACTTTTTTGTTTGTCCAAATAGGAACATTTACTTTTGCATAGCTTATTGTGGAAAACTACTTCAAGGTGTGGTTGTGGTTTTCATCCATTTCTTTCACTCAATTTGGTCTTCTTCCATTTTCACAAATCTCTAGCAGGCGTCCCTGAGCTCAGAGACAGAGTTATCGCAATACTTCTCCCAGGATGTTTCCAGCCACTCGTTCCTGTCTGAATCCATGCTGATGGGCTCGAACACTGATGAGGTGCTCCACCAGCAGGGCTGCAGTGCCTCCATGGATGACAACTCATCACAGCCACATGGTAAAATTTCACCCATTTAAATACCATGGATGTTTAGGACTGGTTGGGCAGAGATTGAACCTATCTCTGGAGCTGACACCAGATTAACTGAAAAAGGCATTCTTGGATATGCATTTATCCAGTCTAGAATGAACTCGAACAGAGATCCTGAAGGAAGATTTTAGTTACTCCAGGACTAAGGATGGGCTTAAATTAAACCTCAACCTAAAGGACACAGGTTTAACCTTAGTACACATGGATTATCTCCATGAAAATCAGCATGACCAGCCTCACAAGCGCGTACTGATAAGGGCAACCATGCAATATCTTTGATCAATTTCTGCGACATATTTCTTTTGTTAAAGGAATGTTGAGGAAGACCTGAGTGTGTCCAGATGACAATATTTTATCACATAGTCGGCCTCTAAAAATTGACAGCATGAGGAAAACTTGATTAAAAGATATTGTAAAATGAATAGGGATATTTTAAAATGAGGGTAGTCAGTCATAAAATGATAGTCATCATCTGGTACCTTCATCTACCATCAGGTACACCAGAAGAATTATTAATTCAGTAGCGGATGTGTACTGTCTTCAGTGATTTGGTGGCTTGACAGTATTTGCTTTAGTGTTTCACACTTACTTTAGTCTTTCGAACATGTTATGTTTTTTCCATATGCCATAATAATAATCATGGCTCATATCAGCAGTCACATTTTGAGAATATGGTCATTTCTGCCACTGTCAATTGTGATGCAGCCTTGCTTTTTGGTCTCCAAAGCTCTGAATCAGTCATCAGTGGACGTGTCTCACAGTGCGATTGAGGGACAATTTTAAGGCAGGATTAACTGTGCTAGATTAAGGCCTGCTCTTGATTTAATGTATACCCCATCCAGGAAATAGGCCCATAATGTAAAAGGTTTTTATGCTTTGAGACACCATGTCATCTTTGTCTGTTTTTATTTGGCAATGAAAATGATTGTTCATTTAACTTAATTTGTAATTGTTATCATATTTCTTTATTTAATAAATCACATGACCTTCATCTTATTCTCAGAATTCACCCCCTCTTTAACAGAAGTGGAGAGTGGCCCTGTGTACAACGCATCACAAGACAAATCCCCTGTCCCTCTTAATCACCATGTAGAGGAAGTTTGCCAGCCCATTGCTGTCTCTAGCCCCACCTCACTGCGGAGCCCACTTCTCCGTCAGCGACAGGTGATGTGCTTTGAGGATGAGCTCAGTGATGATGGGGAGTCCAACAACGGGCCAACAAAATCTGACTTCGTTAACTTCAGTGATGCCCAAGCATCCCAAATTTCCACAACTGAATCAGCAGATGTAATGGCTACATCATCGTTAGATGTGGATGGAGACAGTGAAGATGGTGGGGATTTGCAGAGGTGTGGAAGCAATGATGTGACAATGCCACTCTATGGTAGTTTCTCACAGTGTGAGGAAGGTATTACCAATAAGTCTGAGTCACCTGGTTCTGAGTCACCTGTCATGCCTATCCGCTGCCCGTTTGACCACAAAGCATGGGTGACAAGCACTATGAGCTCTGGGTCCAGTAATTTGACCATCAATAGTGTGAACTATACAAGTCAAGATGATGGACACTTGGAGTCACAGCGCTCCCCCAAGCTTGAGCATAAAGCAGTGACGCGGGTCAAAAGTATGATGAGCACTGAAGCACCAAACCTGCCCCAGCAGCAAAAGTCCAAAGTTGATGAGCCCTGTCTAGGCTTGGCCCCATCCCAGCACCAATCCCATGCCACACAGTGTGGAAGAAACCCCAGAATTGCTGGTGGGTTGATATCCCTTCAGCACTGTAAGAAGGGAGATGCCAGTGAACTTGTGGGTGTTTATACCATCGACACAGTGACCCTGTTGAGAAGTGAGGACGAGTCATTCGGACTTGACCTGGAGATTATGTCATCCCCTCTGAAAGTTGTCATTGCAGGGTTAAAGCCTGGAGGTGCAGCAGAAAGGGTATGTCTCGTTGGTTTCATCTTCATACCAGTCCAATATCAGTGAATGGATACTTCAGACCTTATGACGAACCTCTCATTTTGAATTATTTAAAGAATAAACATTTCTTTGACATGTAATGATATTGTATTTGTGGCTTGAGCACTGGTGATTCTGTTGCACAATGAAAAGCTAAATTGTATCTTTTTTTTTTTTCTTTTTTTTTTTAAATCATATTTCCAGGAATCTAGAGGCAAGCTGTGTCCTGGAGATGAAATTGTAAAAATTAGAGAAAAACTGGTGTGCTCCTCTAGCTACCAAGAAATCTGTGATCTCATGCACAACCTTCCCAGGACACTGTCCTTGGAAGTTAAGAGACCCGTTTCAGGTAAGACCTTGATTTAGAATCACTTTATTATGGAGTTATAGGTCATCAAGCATCAGTGTGGATGATACTGTTGTGCACTTACCTTACTCCACATTTGATCTTTTGAAGTAGAACTGAAATGTGGTATTTTATGTGATTAGTTTTGCAACCCTAGTGTCTAGAACAGTGTGTTTTTTGGACATAGTGCTATTGTCAGTCTCAACACCAGTTGGGAAGCAGACTGCTCGCACATTCATTTTCATCCACTGCGCTGCTATGGAGTTGAATCTGGCTGAAGTTTTGCTGTAATACAATGTGATGCCATCCAGAAATGCACTTCATTAGCCAGTCAGTAGCGACATTGGCCTTATTCTAGTATAATTCTGTTTTATTCTTTGTCTGTCTATTCTTTGCAGTGTTTGACTGAGGAAAAAACTGTGATAACTTTGTAAAATCCTTCCTCATAGTATTATAAACCTCTTTAAACTCATGGCTTTATTACTGAAAGTGGGTCAAAACATTGTCTACTTAAAGTCCAAAAGTAAATTTAGAAATGTATATTTTATTTTTTTTGTATCATGATGCCTGAAAGATCCTGTCTTTGCATTAATTTGTGAGAATACCATCTATGGAGATGGATAATACTTATTTCTATACAGCCAATCAAATGTCTTTAAACCATATTTGAATAAAGCATTAATGTTATTGTTCTATCATAAGCAGAGAAGACCGACATACTAACAGCCAGGCAGCAGCCTACTACACAACACAAGAACGTCAGACTCACACTGAACAACCCACATTAGCTTTCCTGCTAAAGTCTTCTTAAATCTAACTTAAAACATGAACACACCTGCACCTTAGCTTGTTGAATGAGCCACCAAACAAACATTCACCAGGGAAAAGTGCACTCCTAACATCAGTTCACAGGCTACATAGCCAATTAGCTGGTCAGCTTCAGCATGTAAATGTACCTGCAAATGTCACTTCTGCCTGTTCAAATGCTGGTGTGCGCCTTACTCTTCAACACCACTGCTAACACACTGTCCGCCCATGATCTGTCAGCTACAGTGCAAGCTTGTTTACTTTGTCTGTGGTTCCCCTGCTGGGGCTCAGCCTGCCAGCTGCTTTCAATCAAACATAGACACTGACAAGCCCCTACAGCTGCTGAGAGGAAAAGGAGCATTTCTGGTATTTCCCCAAAGACCTTTTTGTTTTTTTTCTTCCTTTTAATGATAAAAAAACTATTAGTGTTACATTTAAAAAACACTGACTTTTTTTTGACTGCAGCAAGGGATGACTAAATGTGATTTCAGTTGAACTTTAATAATAAAAAGAATAAATTTGTGGTTTCATTAAGTGTGCAAATGTTATTCATTTCATTGATGCTGTTTTCCAAAGCCTTGCGCCTACATGTGCTGTGGTGGTATATAATTACACTTCTTTTAACTTGTATTTGCAAGCCATTAGCGGCAGAATGCTACTCAGTATACCTTTTAAATAGAGCACCATGTCTGTCCCTTTTATGCTGACCTAAGATGTAGGATTAACCCTCCCTCACTCACCTCCCCAAAGCAACCTGCAAGCATCTGGCTTTCTATCCATGGTGACTATCTTATACAGTATATTTTACCTTTAGTTACCAATACTAGATTCACCCTGTAGCTTAACCTCTTGTATCCTTTGTATGTCTCAGTTTAATAATTGCTAATTTTATAGTAAAGTGTAGCATGGCATAGACATTGCTGTGCATAGTCTTCTTTGTGTCTTCCCCAGCTTGATCTGTAATATAAGAGACAGCAATAGAAGAACTACTCAGGTGACATCCTGGAGCAACTACAGCAATGTCTCTAGTTAAGCCCTCTAATTTAGCTGAATAAAAATTAATTAATTTCTGTCTACCCAACCATAGATGTATACACACAAGCTTTTAGTCTTTGCTGCCATAATCTAACACCTGATGCAACGTATAGTATGTAGTTATTGTGTTCTATGTTCTAATATGCCTGCATGCATGGCCTCTCCTTGTTTTAGGAATTCCTCAGTGTAAATAAAGACAAGAATTATAGGATGTTCTGAGTCCATTACATGCTATCTCATTTTATAATCTGAAAGTTCAATGACCTATCAGTTATTGTTTATAATAGCATTTAATAATTTAATCATTTTTATAACTTTTCTTTTAGTATTAGCTTTAGTTTACTATATTATTGATAGATTGCTAGGGAAATAAGATATGCCAAATGTTGCATTTAACTTAGGTATTGGGTATATAGGAGGTATTTCTACCTGTGATTTGAATTGTGCAGATTGTTGTTGTTCTGGTCTAGGAATATTAATTTGTTTAGAATTGAAAATTTGCGATCAGCCCTCTCTGATCCTTCTGTTGCCTGTGTTTGTTTATCAAGATATATCATAGACCTTATGACCTTTTCATGGGCTTTGGTGAACAGCTACGCCTTGATTCAAAGAGTTAATTGAAATTTGAATTCAAATTAAATGAATTTTGTGACTGACCTTTAGGTGAGTCACAACTATATAACTATAGTATACGATATGACTGCCAGATTTGGGGTTTCTAAATGCTATGGGTATTGCAGCATGTAGAATATTTTGAGTATAAGTGAAATAATTGTTCAGTGGAGGATGGCTCAGTGCAGTGGTCTGAAAAACCATCACGCTTGACAATCTTCTTGTATTATTATGTTCTATGACACTAGATGTACAGTATGTAACCTCACTGTGTTTTGGAAAACATTCATATGCCATGTCAAATGATTAACTCAACACTTGTCTCTCTCATTCAGTCCTGACTAAAAACTGCTTACTTTTCATTTCTGGTCCCAGCTGTAGATCGACTGTCCAGTTTGATGTCATCAGGGAGCAGTAATGGAGCCACCAGACTGAACCCAGCCAGATCTGTTCAGGAGACATCTGATGAAGGACAAGTAATAAGTGCAAATTCAGGGAATTCCAGCCACACAACCCAAACAGACCATGACTTCCAAATACCCATCACCAACATAGATGACATTTTACCAGAAGTGAGCCTCTGCAGTGATAAAAATATACACACCAAATACCCCTACAAAAAATTTTCAAATGAGCCTGTAGCCTACTGTTCAAGCCAACATACTGTAACCATGTCTGAGAAAGCTGGCATTCAGGTTCCAACACAGTCCAGTCCCCTGGACCTTTCCATCTTGGATGCAGGAAATGAAAAAGGTGCCATCCTCCCTGTGGAGATAACACATGTGAACCAACTAAAGGAAAATGGATCAAGGCCGGAACACCCTGATGCTGGTTCTATGTATATGTACCCCATAGGAGATGACAGTGATTCAAACAGTGACTCCACCACTAACAGCAGTGTAATGGTCAATAAGATGATCGGCAGTGGTGGTAGTCTTCATGAGCCCTCCTCAGATGAGGAGGTGGAGTTTTGTTCCTGTGATGCCCACCAACCTGCTGCTGGTGGACACTCTCAATTAAGCCAGTCACCAAATGGGGCTTGGCCTTTTCAGCATGCCAGCAGTCAAAATACAAATCTTGATCAGACCTTTGATCTGTTGCAGGTCTTTTCTGATGTCTCACTGACAAACAAAGAAAACTCTGTTACAACAACCCAATGCTTGCAGCTTTCTCAGTTATTAGGGGTCTTCTCTACAGAGCAATCATATCAGTCTTCCAACAGTACAATACCTGTGGCTTCTGTAGAGTGCCACATTAACAGTGCCATTGAACCCTGTGACAAAGTTAAAGCATGTGTGGCATCTAGTTCTGGAAGCCTAAGCATTTACAGCAGCCCCTCCCCACCAGATACCCACAGTGTCACTCAGGGTTCTACTGCAAATTTACATGCAGATGCCTCGCTTACCTCAGATTTATTGAAGCATTTGAATACACAAACACCCCATTCATCATCAATGGAATCAGAGACCTCAGCATCAAGCACTGGCAGACTGGACACAACAGTGGCAGCATCAATGATAAACAAAGAAAAAGTCCCCCATGCTAGATCCTTGCTTAAGAAGACCTCTGAGCTAAAACTCCTTGATAATTCAGACTGTCCTCTGTGGAGTAGTAACTTTAAACTTCAGGTTGAAACTCAAATCAGACCAAACACTAGTGCTCCCAAACTGAAGGGCCTAAGTATTAAGAGTAAGACCAAACCACTGGAGGAGCCTCTTCAGCCCAGGAGTGAAAGTCCAGTTTCTTCAAACACCAATGCTTCCTTGAACCAGTCAACAGAATTACCACCAATGGCAACCATGTCCAGCTTTCTGAAGACCAGTAACCAGCCTGATATGAACATCCACCTTACTTTGCCCAAAGTAAGTGAAAGAAGGCAAGTTACACCAGAGCACAGCCCTTCAGGTGGCACATTACAAACTGTACAACTGGCCAAAGAGAAGGACATCCATTTAGGCTCCAAATCAACAGCCAAATTACAGGGCCAATCACACCCACCTGCCACTCAGAGAACATTTATAGAAGTTCGACTGTCTTCCTTATCTGGTTTATCATCACCAATTATGGCACACAGTGAAACCGTGAATTCAAAAGACTCCAAACCCACTCAAAGAGGCAGAGATGCAAGATTGGCACCTATGCTTTCTCCTGCCAACTCCACAATAGAAAAAACAAATGGCATGATCAGTAACGCAGTATTTAGTTCACTGTGTTCTATCAAAGAAACTCATTCAACCACAAGTAATGGCTCAAAACCCAGTACCATTGTGGAGTCAAGTGAGACCCTAAAGTCCAGCAGATCCAGACTGTACATAAAGACAATGGAAAGGCAAAGCTTCTCCACAGACACTGCCTTGACTGCAGACTACAATCCCTTCTCTGTCAGACATAAGATAAAGTCCTTTGAAAACCTGGCTAACTTTGACAAGCCTCTGGCTAAAAGCAGTGACATTCAGTCCTATGCTCTGGCATATAGAGCCTCACTTAACCAAAGGATTGCTGGTTATATGGGCTTGGTTAACTCTAAGGAAGGCCAGGCACGACAAAGGAGTTTTAGTTCTTATGTGGAAAATCTAATCCCTAGCACATCCTGCTCACCTCTTCTTGGTAAATCTCCATCTAGCATTGCACTGAAAAACCTTGAGTTTCCACATTCAGGTTGTAACACAGCTCCCCTGACTGAGGACATTCCTGAGGCTGAAGTTCAGAAAGCTCCAGATGGGATTGCACCACAGACTCCTCAGGTACGACAGAGAAAACACGACAAACTTCCCCGCAGCAGGTTGCGGCAGCTCAGGGCTCTCAGTATGCCTGAATTGGAAAAACTATGTACAGACTTTACCAGAGGACATGGTACAGCCATAGTTAAAACTGAGCCTGGCATCCATGTGACTGAGAGCATACCACCTGCAACCCTAACAAAAGTGGATGTGAACAGGGTGAGCCGAGGTGATCTTAGATCAACTGAAGTGTCCCCTCAAGGAACCCCAGAGACCCATGGACAACAGCCTGGCTGGTCCATCAGGTGGGGAGATCAATTTAAACCTGCTCCTTTTTAAATCCTTTATATTTGAAGCACATTGAAACTTTCTGCCTTTGGCACCCCCAGTGGTCATATCAAGACACTGTGGCAGACTGCAATGAACTCTTGGTGGCCAAAAAGTCTGAGAATGAATTCATAATATGCTAATAATCTTGTGGTTTTACATGATGAAGTCATATCATGAGAATATTGTAATTCTATGAGAAAAAAGTCATAATATAGCGAAGATGAATGCATACCATTTTCAGAGAAGGCTTTCTTTTATTAGGACTGAGTGACCAAAATCAATCTATAATCAATATAATTTACTTTCATTTATTAATTTAATAATTAACGCTTTGTCCAAAGCAATGTACAAATGAGGTACAATCCAAGCCACAGTAGTTCTAGTAGTTCCAAACGGATATCAGGCAAGCCAACATCATCTGATAGAATTTATATTAATTTGTCAAGGTGGGGGCGAAAATATTATTTTGACACACAAGCTGACAGACGGACTTAGTCATGCAAACACAATTCTATGGCAGAACCGTACCTCTCAATCACTTGTGTACATTTAGCTCATTCAGTGAGTCTTTAGTTATTCACAAAATATTAATATTTTCTACAAATTACAAATTATGGCTTTTTCCTCATGACTCTTTATCAAAAACAATTTAACTTAATTTTTAAAGCCTCGGAAAACCTATTTTCTCAATCAGCTTCTTACTACTAACCATGGGGTCCTATGTGAGGACACAATTTTTTGCCAAATTGAAAACAGTTTGGTTATTTCTCATGAGAAATGTCTGTATTTGTGTTTTTCTCGCCACTCTTCCTGTTTCCATGCACCAATCAGAGTTAAGCAACATTTGAATTTAGTCCTGTTCAGTCCAGTCCTGTTTTGAGTGTTAGTCTTTTAATAAATAATACCTAAGGATGATTTTTTTCCCCCCAAACTTTCACTTTGGTTGTTGCATATTTAGTCATGAATATTTAATGACATACAACAAAAGTGCCTATGATACTCAAACTGGAAATTCAATCCAGGTTTCAAGATTAAAGTCAGTGTTATTTCACCAAATACAGGAATTTGTTTCATTGACCATTAGAAACCAATCTGGAACAATTAATGCAAGATTATACAGTACATCTAGTGACAAAGTGAATATACAGAGTTTCGTTTGGGGGCATTATTAAACTCCCTAAGCTCAGATGTTCCCATCTGACGATTACTCAGTTTCACTCAGTGTTAAAGTTGCTCAGTAGGTCTAAGCTGGATAAATTAAAATGATGTGCATGTATTTGAATACATTTCATTACAATATGTGAACCAACCAACGTCATCATTAACATCAATACAATTACTGCGTTAATTTAAGAAAATTAACACATTATAATTACTTTACATCTGTATGTGGAATTGTACTGTGCTGTACTACTGTATGTTCTCTTTCCTCCTGCTCTCTCTCTCTCTCTCCCTCTCTCTCTCTCAACCCAACCGGTCAAAGCAGATGATCTGCCTGTTAAAAGGGAGTTTTTCCTTGCCACTGTCTCCTAGTGCTGCTCTTGGTGGGAATTGTTGGGTCTCTGTAAACATAAGGAGTTGGTCTAGACCTGCTCTATATGAAAAAGTGCCCTGAGATAACTTTGTTATGATATGGCGCTATATAAATAAAACTTTAACAACTTGAATTGAATTGAATCCCAAATCTCATTCTATGAGACTTAAGGTGAGTCCATGATAAGGACAATTTGCAGTCCTTATCATGTCTTAGCAGTCTGCTAGAGTCCATTGTGGTGAACCAGATTACAAATGCTGTGTTAGGATCAATGGACTTGGTCTAGGTTTTATGTCATGTCTGTGTTCCCGTCTCTTGTCTCGTCCTTGAGTGTATCCACCTGTTCCTTGTTACTCACCTGTGTTTCATTTCCCTCGTTAGTCTGTCCCTAATTATACCTGTCTGTTTCCTGTGTGCTTTTGTCAGATCATTATCTTCTGTTACCCTCAGTTAGATGTTCCACGCTAGTTGTGCTTCGTTTTGGATTTTTGTGTTCACTGGTTTTCTCACTCACCATCAATAAATCATCATACCGAACCAACCCTTAAGTCTGTCTCCGCTTGGGTCCTTCACCTACTACTACCAGCAGGAATCCTAACAGAATGATCCGACCAGCTTTGGACCCAGCAGACAGTTATGGGGATAGGTGGGAAACCGAGACGCCAGCCTGCTTTGATGTCTGTGAAGCATATAGCTGGAGGCGTCATTCTGATAACTGGCGGTCCCAGTATGATGGTACTCACCTGGCTTTATCCGTGGGGGCCATGGGGGACGTGGCCGTCGCGAATCTTGGCATCGTCAAAAGTCTCCTCCGCTCAGTGATGTTGAGCAGTTCTTCGACCTGTGGAAGACACCTCCGGCCCCAGCTCCTGAGTCTCAGGAGGAGACTGGCATCCACATACTCACCTTCTTGGCCAAGAGGGCAGCCCAGACGACAGCCCGGTCGACTCCTGCTCCAGGGTCCCACTCGCCGGTCTGGCTGACACCTGCCCCGGGGTCCCAGTCGGCAGTCCAGCGACACCTTCTCCACTGCAGCAGCCCCTGCCTCTGCTATCGCCTCAAGTCCTCGTTCCGCTGCCAGAGCGGCAGCCTCAAGTCCTCGTTCCGCTGCCAGAGCGGCAGCCTCAAGTCCTGGTGCTCCAGCCACAGCAGTCTCCTGGTCTTGTCCAGCTGCTGCCATTTCCCGAGCAGCATCCTTCACCAGCCTCTGTCCAGCCTTCACCAGAAGAGGGACTAGAGGACATTGATTGGGAGCTTCTGGGAGCCTTCATGACTGACTGTCAACACTTCCGGACCGCGTGGGAGATGAGTGGGCACGGTGGGTTCCGGGAGACCGCCCTGTCCATGGCTGAGGAAAAGGGAAATATTGTTTCCATGGATCACTGCCAGAGTCTCCAGAGCCGCAGTGACATTCCAGGTCTCGTCCTCGCCGGCGGCCCCCTGATCCACGCCCTCACCGGTCGTCCTCCGGAGCGGCAACTTTCGACGGGGGGGGGGGGTACTGTTAGGATCAATGGACTTGGTCTAGGTTTTGTTGTTTGGTTTTGGATTTTATTTTGAAGTCCTGATTTCATGTTTTCCTCTTGTCTCGTCCTTGAGTGTATCCACCTGTTCCTTGTTACTCACCTGTGTTGCATTTCCCTCGTTAGTCTGTCCCCACTTATACCTGTCTGTTTCCTGTGTGCTTTTGTCAGATCATTACCTTCTGTTACCCTCAGTTAGATGTTCCACGCTCCATGTTAGTTGTGCTTCGTTTCATGTTCCGAGTTTTTCATGCGTCTTGTTGGGATTTTTTTTGTGTTCACTGGTTTTCTCACTCACCATCAATAAATCATCATACCGATCCAACCCTTAAGTCTGTCTGCGCTTGGGTCCTTCACCTACTACTACCAGCAGGAATCCTAACATGCTCAAACCTTTTAAGAAAATTAACACATTATACTTTTTACTGTCACCATCCATTACTGGCTTTTTCTCTCCCATTCATCACTAATCAGACCCAATTATCTCATTCAGCACTACTTGGCGTAGACACTACAAATGTATGAAACCTGTTGCTGTTCAGGCTGTGCTGCCGATATACAAATTACAATACATCAATTCTACATTCAACAATTTCTGCGATGTATAATACTGACTGGATGATGAGCAGGCTTTTGTTTTCCAGCTGACTACTCTGAATCTTTGGCCACTGTTTATTATATTGTGAGGGTACATGCAATATTGTGTTTATTTTTTGGTTTGTCTTTTCTTAATGGTGAGGACTGAGATGATCTCATACTGCAGCATTTGTAAGGAATATATTATTTTAGAAATATTTGTAAATGTAAAAACCATATTAGCTGTAGCTGAGAACATTTAGTCTAACACTCAACATAGATTATTTATTTTCTTGGGGAATATACAAGATGGACATGACTTAAAATGTCTTCAATTTGACTCCTTTTTTCTACAGTTTGAAAGAGCTGGCTACTTCTCCTGTGAGTCAGTGTAAGATGCAAACACTGCTGTCTTCCCTGACAGTTAAATCATACATGTCGGCCCTGCTTCAAGAGGCCAAGGCCCTGTCAGAGGTAACCCCATACTGCTAATACATACATTTCACATGTAATTGAATATCTAATACATTTTGTAGACTATGATTTTCTTTGTTTTTTGTTTTTTTTTGTCCCATTCACTTTGTCTGAACTCTCTGCAGGTTGACGATAACACTCACCTTGTTGTCCTGAGTAAAGAAGAAGGCTCAGGACTTGGTTTTAGTATTGCTGGTGGCGTCGACCGTGAGCAGAAGACAATAACTGTAAGTACACTGTGTACAGGCTCAGGTAGTTATTGTTCAAATTCAGTGCTAGACATCATTTGCAGTTGAATGATGATGTGCATAGCAAGCTGCCGTGTCTTTCTTGATACTACCACTGGGGGAAACGTCAGAAAATGTTAAATCCTACACATACTGTAGAGGATCATAATTCATAACTTATAGCATGAAAGTACTTCTGAGAACATGCTGCACACTAGATTTATTAAATTGTCATAATAGATATTTAGAAATTTGAATTTCTACTGTTTCTGCGGTTTACTGTGACTGTCTTTTTAAATAATTTCTGCAAACATTTGTTAAATATCAGTGCCATTTGGCCTTACATGTTAATTTGGTTGTAAAATAAATGTTATAAATACTGTGTCTGATTCCTGCAAGTTTTGTTGCAGTAGTGTTTTGTAAAATATTTTTTATATTTGTGACTGGCTGAGAGCAGATTTACGCTTGGAGACACCCACATATTCTGTACGACCAAGACCCTACCACTTTGCGCTTGTTAAAATAGAGCCCTAAAAGTCAACATGTCGTTTTGGAAGTTTTGTCCACATTTTTATTGGTAACACGTTTTATTTGTCTTGAATAGTTGACATCCACCAGTCAACACTGAACACAGAATATTGTAGTAGACACCTCGCCTGAAGGACAGACGTTACCATCAGCAGAAATGAAAACCACAAACCTTCAGAGAGCCGAAGGACTATATCATACAGCCAAGGCCACATATTTAATAAATCAATGTTTACGTCATAGTCTAGTAACTAAATTGATCAGGTGACAAAATGTGTCATGAACTTTCCAATTCACAGTGATTGATGATGATTTGATTGAAAACTAAACTCAAAACTCAAATGCAAATCAGTCAGTCATATTTATAGATGAGTGGCGAAAATTTGAACAAGCAGAGAAGAGCAAGCAGTACTGCAGGTCTGGTCAGACACCAGGCTGAAGTTAGTAATCAGCTACTGGATATGTTTTACCCAGCAGAGTCTGCATTAAGCCTCATCACATTTTCTTATTTTTGTACCTGTCATGTTTGGAACGGTCAGGGTTGCTTCATTGTCTTCTTACAGTTTACCTGACAGTCCTTTCACAAACATCTCCGTGCCTAGCTAGCAGTGCCAAAGCATCTACATGTATATTAAGCCTTCGAGATTTTCCAAGTCTGGCATCAGTGGGTCCTACTCTCTGCAGCTAAAGTTTTCCTACTGCAGGAACACCACCAGTTTCCTGAGCTACATTGTCTTTGACTACATTGGTTCAGTTGACTTTCTGCCTTTACTTTCTAGTTTTATTTGGTTTAGCTCCTCATGCATGTACTCTGCGTCAAATAAATACAGTTGGCCATCCGAATTAAATGACAAACGATTGTCCGTGGGCTCATTTTGCTTAGTTTCCTTAGAAGACAGTATAACTGCAGTGAAAGTCAGCCTCGTACATGTCAACAAACTGCCGTGTGCAGATATACTGTAGATCCCTATGCAAGTAGCCATAATGGGCATTTTAGGCAGCTACTTTCTGTGTTTACTTTCAGTCAGACTCAGAGACAAGCGTTTGAGATGATTCATGTAAAAATCAGTTTTATTTAGAAAGTTGTTAGAGGCTCACGCAGCTTGCCCCGATATATGTTGTTTTGACGATAATTCATGATAACCTCTGGTTTTGATGAGGGCCAGGTTTACCAGTCTAAGATGCTGCCTTGTTTGTTTGCAAGCATCAACTTTGTACATAATGTCTGCGGCTCTATTGAAAACAAACAGCCTGAAGCCCTTTTCAGGCATAGAAGTAGCATTGCTGGCTTCAACAAGCTGTTAAAGTGATGGCATTTTTTCATTCAGAATGAATAATGGATTTTTACATTAATGTTCCTTACAGCTTCATTCAGACATGATGGGACATTTATGGAAAGAGACAGTTAATGAGTTCAAAATGTTATAATAGCAAGAAAGAAGACTGCTTTCACATGCTGCATCACTGATGGATTTTAAACTTATTTTTCCGTTGAAGCTTTAATTAATGACTCATGAGTGCGAGTCCACTAATACATTTTTGCATCAGTTTCATCATTTGAGTTATTAGATAGCGAATTCTGCTGTCTATTTTAAATGGAAGGCAAGGCTTTAAGTTGCAGCATAATTCTTGTTTGCTCACATACTGTATGTAAAATTTAAATAAAATACATTTATTACAGTGATGTTAGAAGATGAAACAAGACTACTTCTATGGTCTTTATGTCAATCTGATGCCATTCAATTCAGCCGTGCTGAAAGTGTTACAGAAATGTTGCTAGGTCCAACCTACTAAGATTGCTGTCATGAGTTTTATGTAAAAGTAACCAGGGTGTTTATTCAGACATGGGACCAACATGTTAAATTGCCATAAGATTAATGTAACGGGGTGCATGTCTGAAAGGGGCTTGATGTTATTAAAATGTGTCAGGAGACTCACCTGCTTGATAAAAATACATTTAGAATGAAATATAAATGATAAATGAATGAATGATGTATAAAAATGTTAATGTGAAAAAAGACTGTGGAGACAAGGCTGGTCATGTTTTAATAGTTCTTGCCAATATCTCTGGGCCGCGGGTGGTAATACTGTAACACGTACCTTTGTGTCCAGGTTCATCGGATCTTCACCAAAGGTGCAGCTAGCCTCGAAGGCACAATCCAGAGAGGTGACAGCATTTTATCCATTAATGGCACAAGTCTGGACTGTAAAACCCATGGAGAGGCTGTGTCTTGCCTTCATCAAGCCAGGCTGTCCAATCAAGCCTTAGTAGTCATTTTGAGAGACATGGACAGTGTCTCTGACAGACATGACTCGGCTAGCCAGCCAAAGAGGCTGTGTTCTGCCAGGAAGAAGTCTTTGGAAGCGGGAGCAGGTAAGGTCTAGGCTTACATCTATGACTATATAGACAAACCTCCTAGTCTTCATGAGGGTAAAGAAGTTTAACACCCCCCACCTCCCCAGGCACAGAGCTTCATCTACTCTTATGTTTAACCTCATTAACCTTTACCTTACCTGTCTTTGGTAACATTAACCAGTAGTCACCTATGAAACTAATTTCAAAACACTATCATCTACTTGTCCTGTCAGTCCACCAGTCCAGCTCTTGTAGACCATTTCACTGTTTCAAACAAAAGCATTAACCTTATAAGCAGCCCTTGCTGTTGCAGTGTTAGCTGTCATCACCTGGAAGCAAGGTAACTTGGCTCCAATAGTAAGCAGTAGCAACTTCTCTTATACTACCTATGGTAATATTTCACCACTGTAATTCTAAGTGTTGAATATTTCTCAGTGGTGGATGTGGGTCCAGACGGTGCTTTAACAGTGGAGCTTCACAAGTCTTCCGCTGGCCTGGGCTTCAATCTGGAGGGGGGAAAGTCTTCAAGCCTCGGAGACAGGCCTCTCATTGTCAAACGCATCTTTAAAGGTGATCTTTTTCTATAAGTCTCTCAGAAAGTACACGTTAAAGCTATGTAGTCCTCTAGAATCTAATTCAGTGACATTGGTGTGTGTTATTCACAGTGGACTGGAGTGTACCCGTGGTTCTGATTTATAATAAGTTTGTCTGTGTAAACTTTCGGCCATGTCCTTAACCTGTAAACACGTGATAATAGTGTCATGGCACAGGTAGTAGTGGTAAAATGTTTTAGTCTAGGGGATTAATTACCACTAAGCTTTTTGGCTGTACCAGTTACTAACAGACCGCAACATAAACTTGATTACCGACACAAGAAATGATGCAGGCCTTACCTGAACCGCAGTGAACTCGACTAACTGTCCTCCATTGCTCCACTCGTTCTCCGCAGTGTTGCTCACTCAACTGCGTGGTTGGGGCCAGCCCTCTCAGGTCTGCTGTGGTCGTCTCGTGTTAACACCCATGCGTTGTGTAGCGTTAATACAACTTAATAAAGGCAGCACTAAAAATACACTCAACTTCAACTATCAGAAATAATCTATATTTATACTAAATAACAGAATTTGACTCGCATTAACTTCACCTCGGGGCACCACCCTTAGAAAAGGGAAAATGATAGCCACTTAATTAATTCAGTTCTGGAGGTTGCTAATAAATTCTTGACTCGTGTACAGTGACCTTAATACTTAATACACACAAACCACATAATAAAGTTCTTTATAAATGAAAGGTTTATTAATCTACTAACTACACACACAACTATAACAACTAAACATGCAAATGAATACATAAATGCAACCATGACTTAATGCATGAATACAGCGATGAACAATTAATAAATGCATGAATGAAGTCATGAATACAGTGACAGACAATTAATGACTGAGGAACACCTTATACTAGATAAGCAGTTAAGGATATCTTGGCAAGATGTATTTATTTGTAAAAACCCAGGAGACCACCACGTGGGTGAAATCACCTTAATGCACCGTTCAGCAGCTGAGATGTAGTTGGGAAGAAGGTGAAATACTTTAAGCAATTCCATATGATTTATATATCAGCAACTGATATTTGGGCTTTGGGTCGAACAGGCCTACACACAGACACACATGCACTCTGAAGGGATGTGAGATTTAGTATTCCAACTTACATTTTGCCTTATTACAAGCTATGATCAATTAATTTGTTATGTAAATGCATATTCATGTTTCCTGTTTCATTAGCTATTAAACAAAACCAGACATACAGATCTGTGTAAACTGTTCCTGTTGGTTCATTTTCTATTGTCCCTGATCAAAATCAGCATGTTGACCCAAAGCTTCACGTTCTTCCTATATGGTTGGTTAAACATCACATATTAATTAGTGTACATTAGATTTTGCATTGCAAAGTCAGTTCCTTTGTTCCTTGTTCCCTGTATGAGTTCTTGATGGAGTCCAGAGATCATCCTGATCCTGGCCTTTAAAAGGCTCAGTGCTAGGTTGATGCCATACACGACCCGTCATAAATTGGTCAGTTGTCACTTAACTTTCCATTATTGTCATCCTTGAGTCCCGGCAGGGCCTGTTTGTGACCCAGAGGTCATGTGAACAGCCAAATCAGGAAAGGTTCATTCTTTCTCAATGAAAGAGGTAAAATTGGAGTCACCATATTCACTACAACTGAGCTAATTTAGGTTAACAGACAGACGGACAGAAACTGAAACAAGCACTCATTGTCCATCACAGTCTCAAAGGAGTTGCACTCTCCACAACATGCCACTCTCCTGTCCTCTCCTCTTCCTCTACTCTGACTTCTCTAGCAGGCTCATACTAGGTAAGACTTGTCAGCTTGAGATTGGCAACCAATCAGAAATGACAAATAGTAACCTGTGACCATTAGTCCAATGTAAATTGCCATATCAGTATTTTGGGTTGGCCTGTTTTTTTTTTGTGGTTTTTTTTGTAAAGATGCTTTGGTTCTTCGTTCTGGTAGAGAACTGTGAAAGCGAGAGTGGAAGTAATAAGAGTTTTTATAAATTGGTATGATATTACAACATGTAAATTCTCTTCATGTTTCATCTGAACACACTTTCAGGCTTTCACTCGTCTGTAGCAATGTGTGGTTTTCAGGACATTTTGGGAAACAAAATCAGGGAGTGTGTTACAGTCTGTTGTCTGTTTATTTTGAAGTCTTGTCTGTCTTGTTTCCTGTGATCCTGCCCTCATGTGTCTGATTGTCTGCACCTGGCCCTCATTACACACCTGGCCCTGATCCCCTCGTCTGTCACTTCCCTATTTATATCTGTCCTGTTCGTTTGGTTCTTGTACGTTCATTGTGCTTGTGACGTGATGTGTGTTAGACTTGTACCTGTCTGCTCCCTGCGTGTTTCCCTGCCTGTTCTCCTGCCTTCCCGACCCTGCCAAAAGGATTAATAAAATCTTTTGAATCTCCTGCCTGCCTCCACTCCTGTCTGCACCTGGGTCCTCTCCCTGCTTCCGACCTAACAGAGTGTATCCTTTAAGTAAGGCTGAATTGCTGTATTTGTCTACAACAGGAGGTGCTGCAGAGCTGTGCGGGCTCATTGAAGTTGGCGATGAGGTCCTGTCTATCAATGGCTGTTCTCTGGGGGGCCTTATGCACCATGATGCCTGGAAAATCATCAAAGCCACTAACGAAGGGCCCAACCACCTACTCATCCGCAAACCCAGTACCTGACTGTACCAATGTTAAACAGCCCTCCAAAACAGGGTATTGACAGGTCAAAATGGATTGACCACTAACTATTGTGGTGTACAATGCTGAATTATGATTTATTTCAGATGGGAAGTGCAGTTTGTTTACAATAGATTTACTTTAGAACACTAAAGATGTAAATATGGTTGTCAGTTATTTTATATATTTTTTTTTTTATAAAGTCAGTATGTGAAAAGATCTGTGGCTGGTCATGGTTATAGCATTCATACTAACTTGTGAGATAACCACAAAATGTGACAACAGAGTATTAGGTTCAACATCTGTATACTCTATGCTTTTGGAATGTAATGTTTTTGTCCTACAAACAATTCAAAGCCCTCACCAACATTTCAAACCTTGTACTATGTCTGTCTACTTTGTTGTTACAACACATTCACAATCTTGAAGAGTAAAATTGAGTTATCTACTGACCCCAAGTTGGTCTAGAGTAGAGGGAAGTAACATAAAACTAAATGAGGAATATGAGAAGTCAAGTTGTTAAGCAATTAAATCGTTTATTGCCAATAATGGAAGCTTAAAGAAAACACGCAGGCCAAAATAACAAACAAAACTGCCCAAAAAGAAAAGTTACAATTCTGAGCCTAACTCCCTATCATCACAGGAAAAACAGGAGAAAAGGAATGTAACAAAAACTGGCAGCTCTCCAGGGCCCCCTGGCAAAAAAAAAAAAAACACTGAGGTAGTTACAAACACATCAGGTAACAGTAACATAAAGTAACTAGTTGATTATCTGAAAGTCTAACAGTCTGACCACAACACACAATGGAGCTATGGACTAGGTCCTTACAAAATAGCTCACAATACTTATAGACTGGGTGTAAGCTGGCAGCACCAGTGGCCAAGATCTCTACAAAAGAGCTCCTCAGCCTTTGCAATATACACAGACGGACTGTGATTGGCTGCAGGTCCCCAGATTCACCAGCCAATAGCACAAGAAAGGGGAGGAGGAACTAAAACTGAGGCCCAAAGCCTGAGAAGCAACACAGCACATATTAACACATTTCAGTCACACATTCACCTGTGGGGGAATGTAACATCTTCATTAATTCAGTGTTACAGTGTGTGTACATTAGAGCTCTTCATTGGGTCCACTCAGTTCCTAGTAACTTGCCCAGGGCCCAGATCGGGTCTGGTAGGGCCTGTTGTGTTGCTGCAGGTCTCTGGTCTGTGTGATAATATGTCTTAATACCTGAGTAGATCCAAGTGCGTGCTCTATCAGCTCTGGCAAACACATTTTGGATCAGGGCTGGTATGTATAAAGTAGCTCAGAGTAAACATTTGGTCTTGAATGCGTAAAAATTAAGAATTATGTAACTTTGGCTTTCATAAATGTTCCTTAGTGTTAAGACTTGGTCTCAGCCCAAATTATTTATGAGGGCTCCAGTGGAAGGCTCACAGGTGGACACTTTACATATTTACATACTTTACATACATCATAAATAGAAATGTATGATGATAAGTTGATAAAAGATAGAAGGTATGTCCCAATACCCACACAACATGAAAAGTTCAATAAATGATATTAGCTGAACTGTGAAATATAAGAATTCTGGTGAGTTTGAAAAACAATTCATAACAGTAACATTCACATAACACATAGCATAACATTCACTGTACAATATCAGGTATTGTACTGCCTCTATTTCCTCATCTATTCACCATGAGGAAATGAAACTGGAAAACAACTTAAAACCTGCTGCTATGACAGCGAAGACGATGGTTACCCACTGTAACAGTCCAGCAGAGAGCAGAGTAGGAAAGAAAGGGAGAGGCACGAGGGAGAGCACACAGTTAAAGCACCGCAAATAACAATCACTCTGACAAAACACTCAGTACAGAGGGAGTCATGGTAAAATGAGCGACATCCCGTAGATAGAAACAAATGAAAGAGCAAGGGGAGTTAATAGGTAATTAGAATAATTATAATTAGAATAAGTTCTCTTTCAAATCAAACATCTTAAGATATGAGTGGAAAATATTGTTCTTGCAACTGCATTAACATTTGTGACTCAAACGTAGCTTCACCATGTCATGATATTCTACTTCAGTACACAAGAACAAAATTACTGGAAATTGCAGATAAACTTTTAATATCCAGGAATTCACATCATAGACACTGCCACTGACTATCTCTGTAACAATCTGGCCACAATATAGCACACTGACCATACATGGCCCAGCTGTATACTAGGTTTCAATCTAGATTTGTTAACCTAAAAGTAACCATAACCTGACCTTGTTTTTTCTACCTTTTTCTCACAAATTTTGGAACGATCAACTCCCGTAGACTGTGGTCACTGCTAGTTGGCTTCTTTTCACTCACAACAACATGCTCAGAATTTCCCACTGTACCCTCATATCCACCACCACCTCTGTGTAGGCACCCTGCCAGTTCCGTTTTTTGGAACACACAGCGCACCAGATTGGTGGCCAAGCACCACTCTGTGCCCATAGTTCTAACCAAACCCTGAGATTTACCCCAACCAAGAAGTCTAATGGATCTGGATCCCTTTTACACAATCATGGGTACTGCTTACACCTATCACTGATACATTATAGTCACTTGAATGAGGAATGAGTAACAAAGCGATAATTTAGAGATATTTGTATTTTATGACATAAGGTAGTATGAAGGTAGTAATAAATGTGTAAATACTGCATTTCCAGCTACCTGATGATAATCAATAATGAGCCAAGCTCATAAAACACGAACATTTCATGCCATCATGTTGTTTGCCTCCCAGGCAAACCATGGACTGCTCTAACCACCTGGGCCCACAATTATCAAACTTCCTAGAATGACACTTAAGATGTTCTAAAGAGCCAATTTAGGAGTAAAAGAGTTCTTTGCTGAGGGTAATGATAAGACACATTTATCAAGCAACTCATTCCTACTTTCAGTAAAGTGTTGGAGGAACATTTAAAGGCGCAATTGCTAAGATTGAGAAGGGAGTGGACTTCCAGGTAACTACCCCCCACCCCCCTCCACTGCGCTTCAGTTCTGCCTCCAAAGTCCCTCCCCACAGAGGAGGCTGACATGCAGGCGCAGGGTAATAACTGAATAGGCCAGGTATACAACATGGCGTACACATTTCACAACGTGAAAGAAGAGAGACAGCCACAGCTGGGCTAGACATTACTGTCGTGAAATATCAACAACCACAGCCTTTGCCTTGAGAGATACACTGTCAAACGAGCGGAAATAAATCATTTCGCTATGAAAAGTAATTACAGCAAATTCTATTTGGCAAAACAACTAGCATACACTCATTGCAGTGCTTAGGTATTTGATACCAGAAACTGTGGTAAATAATAGTGCTAACTAAGCAGTAAAACACTGATTATGATGATGAGAACATTTAGCCATGAGCGCACAGGCACACATAAATATCAGGACAAACTCCAAACCGATAAGACTGCCTGGAAACCTCACAAAGATATTTTCAGCCACTCTGCAACAAAACAACACTAACCACTAGCCTTAGCGGAGTGTTACAGTAACTGTAGCCATCTCAGCAATGTGGTTACATCTCCACCTCGGAAAAGCCGCTCCAATGTGTTTAACTTAGCCTACTCTAGTTTAACTCTGTCATTTTAGCTTGCTTTTCGTCGTCGGCCTTCTTCTGTTTACTTGTCTTTGCTGTGTACGCTGTTGTTGGCAAAGGAGGGATGGGCAGTTTTTTCATTGCTGGTGGATGTTTTTCAGCCATTGTGTTCGCAAAGCTCCTTCTGAAGTTGCGCTGAAGATAACTGAGAAGTAAAAATTGGTGTAACATCCTGAATGAATGTTCAAATCAAATAGTAATCTAAACTACTGTACCCTCTTCTGAATTGTACATATTACTTCAGCTAACGTATTATTTCTCATGACCAATGCAAGACAAAACATGTCTCGGAATGTGTGTTCACCTCTGTTTCTGTTCTGCAGCCATTTCGGATACTCTTAACCAGCTTCAGACACCTCTCAAGTTCTCTTACATTTCAGAGTATTTTTAAGTTCTATTTATGTTGTATTCTATTTTTTTTTTCATAAATAACTTTTATTCTTAAATTTGCAAGTAGATGTTAAAGTGGAAGATTTTTCCTTTTTATCTTTCACTTAATTCCAAAATTTCACTTTAAGAAGTTTAATAAATATAGACCCTGATAGTTTGTGCTGTAAGCAGCCTGACAGGAATCTCTGCAGACTCTACTCAGGGTTTAAAAAGGTGACAATGTGTAATCGTAATGGGATTCATCAGTTTGAGGTGTATGGGTTAGTGATATGCAAGACCATTTTAAACAATATGGTATGAATTACCTGCTTTCAATTAGGAGTACAGATATGTTAAATATCAAAGAAAATGGTCAGAAGATATTATAAACCAAAGCTTTTTACATTCCATCAGCTGTAACTGATTTACTTGCATGTTACCACACACAGATGTCTAAGTTCACAGTTGTTCAGGTCAGAGATTCTACCTTAATGTACTGAAACGGTGGATTGAGGAAGAAAAACATTTGTGTAGAAACTGTAATCTTGGTATAACTGAAAAATTTCATTTTGTTTCATGTTGTCCTTTTTACCTGGTTTGAAATTGTTTAGGGAACTGAACAAGTGTGAAAATGATTTGGTTTAGAGATGAGGTTAAGCTAAATGTTTATTGGAAAGGTTTTGTCATATTTTATTTACAAAGGTTAGGACAGGTGTACAGCAAAGTATGGATTCAGATGGGTCTTGATATTAATGAATGCGCACAGAAGGATTCACAAATGTGTTTCATGATATAGAAATATATGACTCTTTCCACAAGGATATTTTTCAATGCACACAAAAATATTTGATTGTATATAAATGTAAAAAAGAATTCACACATATAAAAAGGTTCACAAATGTATTTCTGATGCACACACAGATATTTCTTGTTTTAAATAAATGTAATAGAATTCCACAAATATTTGTATTTAAAAATATTTGCAATTTTCATCAAAAACATATTCGGATGTTGGTACATTTATATACAGACTGCAGAATCTGCATTTACAAACTGCTTGTCATGTGTGAACTTCAACGCATTTGTGTGTGGGTTTTTTGACACTTCCCTGCCACGGCTCCATTCTTAAATGCAGTTTTTTCAAAAGGGAATTATCTGTAGCCTATGAGATGTCTCCTTCCATTTCAGCCAATTACATAAGCGTAGATTCGAGGGTATCATTTAATGTGATCACATAGCATTACATGTGTACATACATGTGTGTATACATGTGTGTAATCAGCATTAATAACAGAACTTAACACAGCATTGGTGCTTACCACAAATGTTAGGATACTTTCAGATAATCATCAGTGTGTTCTAATTACGACAACAACAACAATAACTGCAAAGGTCAGTTACAGTGTGGCACTGTGTGAACTGGACATAACACTAGTGTAAGACTAGAGTGACATTTTTGATTGCGGACTTTTTTTTTCGCTTTAGCTCTCTCTTATTAATGCAGAACCTCACGTACAAATGTTGGTATTCGTGTGCTTTGTTGATTAAGGTTTGCTGTTTGTATTAACCTCTCTTCATGGGATGTTGATTTCCAGATTTCCAGTGGAATTCTCGTTCTGGGTTAGGAATGGATTAGACAAAATCTGCGTTATGCTATTAATACGTTTATTCAAAAAGATAATTTACAAATCACACAATGACTTGAGTAGAAATCCATCAACATACCAGATTTATGGTTTAGATACAGCATTAATGTGTGTTGTTGGAAGTCTGGTGAGAAGCCACAGCTGAAACATGTTCCCTCACTTCACAATCTCTAACAGTATTTTCATCTTAAATGTTTTTTCACTGCTGTATGACACGTGCCATCAGTCTTCTTTAGCACTTCAGAAAGTACTCAATGAGAAAATCAAAAAACATCACCTAAAAACAGTTAATTACAAGGGATTAAGGCAAGGATACACTAGATTAAATGTTATTCTGTCCAAAACAACAGTCCAATTGTAAATAATATTTACTTTTCTGAACATTCATTTCATTTAGATTTTTTGGTTTTATATATTTTGTTTACATAAGTTCAATATCTGTTATTGTTATTGATTCATTTTGAATGGAAATTGTTTGTTGTCAGCAACATGGTGTGAATAATTGTAATAATAAAATAATATGGACAGTATTAAAATGGCTCTTGAATGAGAGAAGTTGAGATGGTGATTCAGTTTGGTTTTGTTTTTCCATGAGTTTCTCTGTCTCATAATCACAGTATATGAATGTTTATACATACATATACATATATAAGATTTATCATAACATCCGTCCTTACTACACAAATCACTACTGTCAATAATGATTATTTCAGACAATATATATTTTGGGGTAATAATAAGTATATATAAAAGTAAACATTTATCATAAAGTCAATTAAACAAATGAATATTTATTTAATTGCTCTTATTGTAATTGATTTTTTAAAATTGATTATTTATTTTAACATCAGAACTGGCTCAATAAAATTATACAATTTAGATAAATGACCATGTCTTTTGTGATTTCAATATATTATTCCGTTTTCATTATGATTTCATGTACATTAAAAAAATTTGCACAGCAGGGAGAGAGAGAGAAATTGTATCAGATCGACACCACGTTTCTAACAGAATCAAAATATTAATATCCTTTAAGTTATTTTTAACAAATCAGGGTCTGTGGTCTTAAGACCAAAAGTGCAAACCCTGAATATTCCAAAAGCTTATTTTGAAAGATTTCATTTGTGAGGTCCCAAACATTACGGATCTGTATAGTATTGAGCACTAAAAATATGTATACAAATTGTAGCATACTGTATTGTATTGTATTGTATAGCAATCAAAGAATGGACTGCATCAATATAACCTGAATGTGACACCTGTATATTTAATATGTACTGTATATGTTCATGCCAGTAAAATTATTTGAATTGAAAAGAATTAGAGAGAGAGAGAGAGATCTGCATAAAATGTCACCTGGGTCAAATCAAATGAAAACAAAACTTTAAATGTTTACTTTATCAAATAAATAGTCCAGACCTTAAAATTCCCACCATGAACACCTTTAAGCCAAGCTAACACACATTCTAATGAAGCAATATCTCCATTAAGGTCATCCATTCTTTTATTTGTCGTGATATCCAATGTAAGTGATGGGACAAAATTCACAGTCCTTGTTCTATATAAAAATACCTCTCAAAGAGTTCAGCTGAAGTTAATATATTATAATACGGTTTCAGCCGTTTGAGTCATATCAAGCGGCTATCTTCCCAAGTAACAGTCTTTTATTGCAAAATTCCCTCCTTGTGTTTCCCTGGTCAATGTTTCCTTAATGAGCTCAAGTGGAGGGACAGTAACACAAAGTAACTACTAGACACCCTCATAAGTTGACTAAGTCACACAGTTGAAACCTGATATTAGCTTAGGCTGAATGTTTAAATGCATTTTCCCCACAACTTGAAATCTCTTCACAGACAGTATGAACAGGAGGAAGTACATAACCAATAACTCCTTCAGTATACATATGAGTATTGTCACCCTTGCTGTCCTCTACCAGTGAATGTGAGCGCGCCTTCAGCAGCATGAATGACATTCTTACTGCCAAAAGGAACTCTCTTGTAAACAGACTCTCCAACCGGATTCTTCTAAAATGCAATGGGCCACCATTAGAGCAGTTCAATCCACAAAGTTCTGAGATCATGGCTGGACAAGGGAAGAAGATCTGCAGATGAAACGGCACATGAAGCCCCTCACCATTCAAGCTCATCTGACTCCAAAGACCTTTTTAAGTAGGTTAACATCTAATTTCTGATGGCGGTCATCACTTTTGTGATGTTGAATGAATTTTATCATTTAATGTGATATACCCACTGATTTCATCATACCAGTTATAGCTAACACACATTTTCTGCTGCCTCTGTCTCTCTTTCAGCCTCTGCCTGGCAAATGAGAAGTGAGCTGCTGATGAAACAGCAGTCAAAGAACTTGAGAATTCAGTTTAACCCCAGGAGGACATATTCTTGCCATTTATCTTTATGAGAGCATCTTATTCATTATGAATTTGTGTTTGTCCTCCAAAGATAGTGCTTAGTCTAGTGCTCGCTGAATTGATTGAATTGACTGTAAAATATTCAGTTAGATTGTATGCGTCCATAGGGAAATTGCAGTTCACGCTTGATATTCAAAGTGTACATTTAAATTGTAACACTTAATACATTTCTGACACTGGCACATCAATGTGAATATGTGGAGTACTGTCACATTTTTCCCCCACTTCAAGCACTGTTTAATGTGCCATAATTTTATCAATCTGACTACAAACCTCCCTTGAATTTGCAGTGATAGGATTGCAAATATTAATCTCTCCATACTGCTATGGGAAAACTTTGAAAGGTTGAAAAAGAATGTTCCTTTTCCATTTTTACCCAATCCAAGTCATTTTAATTCTACCTCAATGCACTGAAAGTTAGGCTTTCATAAGAGAATTTGACCAGGTAAAACCTAATCCTTTCTTTCTTTAAGCACACATTTGACGTACATTAATTCTCAGTCTTCACTTTACCCATAGGAAGCTTCTAATTATATCATTATATTGCTAATGAATAACAAGTGGAACATAATATAAAACATGTTACAGCAGACCACACACCTTAAAAATAGTTACAATGCCAGTGTCCAAGTGTAAGAAATGGCCACCAGATGTCAGGAAAAGCACACAGACAAGTGAGGAACCACTAACTTATGAATGTCAAGGGCAGTCAGTGTGTTACTGTTCCCTGCACTGCTACCATGTCTCCCACTGTTGAATGTTAATAAAAGCCGGAAAGGAATATTTCTCCACCTCCATCCGTATTTGGATGGCTCATGTTTATGCACCTTTACCTTCACTTTACACTCATTTACTACATGAAATAGACTTGTATTCTTTGACACCGTTTGGAACTACCTGGAATGCATGATTTACAATGTATAGAGTTTGCAACACTAAACAAAGAAAACTGATAAAACCTGAGAGCTTAAGCTTCTAAATTAAATAACTGGAAACTTGCTTTAAAGATGCAAATATCGCATTTCTATAGTCTAAAGGCCCATACTAACTAGTTTCACAGTGCTGGCAGTAATGACAACCAAATGTCCACTTGTAGGAATAACATAATAGTTGAATAAATCCTGTTTCTGACCGAAACACGGTGCTGTGAGTGGATGTGACTGAGTGTGTGCCTGTGTTTGGTCCATGAATCAGGACCTCGGAGTAAACCTGCTCTGACAGCTGGGTCCATTAACTGATTCAATTAATAAATATTTGAATGTTTGTAGACGAAACGTTCTGGCTAACGTGCACATGTGCCTTCATAGAGTTCATGAATAGGATACGTTTTGACGCTCTGTAACATTTGATAATTAATGTATACAATCTATGACTTATCTTATTATCAGCAGTATAAACTTACTGCATTACATGTAATAATGTATGCTATACCATGTTCTGGGTATAGTTGGGTGCCAATATGTCTGCAATGTCAGAAGAAAACCCTATAACTGCAAAAAAGTCAACTTTTCAGGAAGTTCAACAGCCTTCTTTTAATCTTTGTGATGATTTCTGTAAATAACAGCCAAATTGTCAAGATTAGTGAAATCAGGCAACAGAGGGAGGAGGAGTCAAATGTACGCGTGCACACACACAAACACACAAGGCAGGCAGGCAGGATGAAGGGAAATTTACTTAAGGCAATGGTCAGGACCAGGCTTATGAGTTGGCAGCAGGATGGCAGTCCGAACAGTCAAACAAATCCAGAGGGCACGACTGGGGAGCAGGTCAGCAACAGGTGGGCTTGTATATTCCTAAGAAATGCAGGGGCCTGGGGTTGTGGGAATGTGCCTGAAGGGAGTGACAGAGAGACCGAATGGGCAAAACAAGACTGAGGCAGCCATTGTGACATAAGCATACAATTCAACAAATATGGAGGATAAACTGTCCACTTATAAATTATTATTTACTTGGGTAATTAAGTAGATCTCAATGTTTTTCAGATTATTTTTGGGTCTTTTTGCCTATTGTTATTGTTACTGTACGTCAGGAGTGAAGAGAGACAGGAAACATGGGAGGAGAGGAAGGGGAAAGATAACAAAGGTCCCCAGCAGGAATGGGACTGGGGATGTCGCAATGCACGGTACAGGTTTCAGCTTTTTAAAGTGCTCTTTAAATAAAGAGCTGCTCATAAATTCCACTTAACTGCACTCTTCTTTGTGTGGAACTATTACATCACTTCCTCTCTGT
This sequence comes from Maccullochella peelii, assembly GCA_002120245.1. Taxonomy (NCBI): domain Eukaryota; kingdom Metazoa; phylum Chordata; class Actinopteri; order Centrarchiformes; family Percichthyidae; genus Maccullochella; species Maccullochella peelii. Next base: position 41,229 of record LKNJ01003499.1, read on the forward strand.
TTCTGTCAAACTCAGAAAAGTCAGTAGCAATGTAACACTGAGACTGTCCTTAAAATTAAGATCTCATAAGTACATACAGTTCAGGAACTTATGAGAAAACTAGGCGTACAATTAAGAAGAAATGGAAAGAAGGAGCAAAATCTCACATTTTGGAGGCTGTAACAAGCAAATTAATGACCCAAAATATTAATGATCAAAATGAAAGTAGTTAATTTTCTAAGCTAATTAACTTGTTTCAGTTTAATAATGAATTCAGATTAGACTCTTAAAGCATAATACAAAGCAAAGGATGTCGACAAATATACTACATGGTTAAAAGTATGTGGACATTCCAGCCATATCTGGCATAATCTGCTACTTATAACAGCCTTCTCTCTTCTGGAAAGGTTTTCCACCAGATGTTGGAACCTGGCTGCAGGGATTTGCTCCCATCCAGCCACAAGAGCATTAGTGAGGTACAACACTGATGCTGGGTGATAAGGTCTGGCTTACAGTCGGCGTTCCTAATTCATCCAAAACGTGTTGGATGGGATTGAGATCAGGGCCAGTCAAACTCTTCCACACCAAACTGGGAAAACCATTTCTTTATGAACCTGGCTGTACTTTGGCAATATCCTTTTGGCCATATAGTGTACATGCACTGCACTAAATATTAAAATTGTATAGTCATTATACCAGAAAAGAAAAAGAAAAAAACCACAAGAGGTCAGAAAAACACCAGTATGCACAGAGGATTCTAAAACACTCAAACAGAACAGAGCCTACAGGTACTGTGCAGCAGGATGTCATCTCATGTCCTGGTAAATTCTAGCAATGATCAGACTGAGTTCCTACAGACTAAGCCAAATCCACAGGTAAAAGCTGTCATTACATTATGAGGTGAGTTCAGCTTAATGACCATAATTGCAGAATATCTCCAACTTGTGCTCATTGGTGTAATTTGGACATTTCAGCTAAAGATAGCACAAAATTGTGCTTCACAGTCAGTATAATACTTTACCTTTTCAGGTAATGATTTAATGGTTTTAAGTGCAACGAGAGCTGTGGAAAACAGGAAAACGTTGGCATGTACGTAAGCAAATTACACTCCACTTGCCAGCAAACAAAATGTGTCTTCTGAGAGACTTAGTAGGTGACACACGTTAATGAGCCACGATAAGTGCACGGCTGCTATTTGAGCAGAGGTTGAAGTTATTTTTTCATTGTGGAATTGCCCAGAGATCAGTCAGTCTGTAAGATTGAATCTCTGTGCTGTATAGAAACATTGCTGTGTTTTGTGTTCTCTGCTGGTACCAGACATACAAAGAGACCAGTTGTGGAATATAACTAGTGAGTACATTTGCTCAAGTACTGTACATGACTACAGTTCTGACATACTTGTACTTTACCATTTTGTGCTACTTTATACTTCTACTCCAGTACATTTCAGATGGAAATGTTGTACTTTGTACTCCACTACATTTATTTTACAGCTGTAGTTTCTAGCTACTTTGAATATTCAGATTTTACACACAAAACAACCTGTAAAATACAATGCATTGTTATAGATTAAACTACCTAGCAACAATTTACAAAGTAGTTCAAATTAGCTCCCCTCTACAATTACACTCTGCTGAAATACTTCTAGACTTAAAGCTTACTACTTAAAGCTGCATGAATAGATTTTTTGACCACTTGGGGCCAGCATAACAACAGTTGTTATGGCGAACATTTGAGCAAACAGTTTCCTATTTCCACATCCAGCAGACATGGCGCAACTTTACCATTCATTCAGAGTGGTGTTTGTGTCCACCTGATGGATGTAAGTCTAATATTCACTCTCCTTTAGCTCTGTTTTTGGTCTCCACCAACTCCTGAGGGAAATATCTGACTCTTTAGGTGCTAAACGCTCCACTGTGTTCACCAGCTAGTCTCTAACTGGGTATGTGCAGGTAGTGGACAGTGGGTTTATGAGAGCTTATTTACTTAAATAGATGCCTGCTGCTGCTGGAAACAAGGTTGATGAGAGAGAAGAAAACTAAAACAATGAGTTATAGCAGGCTAAAAAGCTCTGAATCACTGCAGAGTTGATAATTCTCTGTGGATTTGTCACTAGCGACCCCTTTCACATTACATACAGTCATCAGAGGGAACCAAAGAGATGGGTGGCCTGCACAATTGAGATCGGTAGGGCAGAAATGCTCAGGCACAGAACAAACTGTTCAAACACAACATGAATTATTAACAGGTACACCGTGAAACTCCAATGTGCACTGGTGAGTTTCAAAATATCAACAGTGAGTAGATATTTTTTGGAATACGGACACAATCATTGTGTCATCAAAATATGTCTGGATATACACCTCTTACATGTGTAGAAGCAGTGTATTTAAACATTTTGTAAAAGCACAAGTGCGTGGAACATAGTGAGACACAGCAGAGGGGGGTTTACTATGCATGTGTGGCCTGAGAACTTCTTTATGGAGGTTATTTCTGTCACAAAAACTATAATAGAATCTATTTATACACCATCACCATTATAGCCTAGTTGTTTTGTGGGGACAAAATTTTACAGTGGTTATGTCCCATACCTTGGACTTAGGTACTTACAGTACACTGCAGAGGTAATTAAATACAGAAATTAAAGCTTGATCATAAATATAACAAGCAGCTACTGAGCTCTTGTCCTTATTTGTACAGTACAAGTTCAATGTGTGAAATAAGTCTTAAAGCTACAGCCTTAAGATTTTCATGAAGTAGTTTAATCAAACTTCACTTTTTTTCCTGCATTAGCCAGTCAATGTAGTTCACTTCTGTAATTACCTTTCTATATGGTAGTTTTCATCATTGGTGGTGTAGTCTGCCATTCGCGCCTTGGATTCAGATTACTAACACATACCTAAAACATGAGTTTGTTTGGTTGTTATTGTATTTCTGACAGAGAAGCTGCTCACTGTGTTGGCTGTAGTATTAAACAGCACTTGCTGTTACCACGTTAACATGGGTGTCTCCAAATCAACCAGGACTGAAATCTTAAGGATTATAACTTAAACTGGTTCTATTATGAACTGAATAGTTACAACAGTAACAGTAAATTCATGAGGGCTACACTTCCCGACTCAGTGTACTAACATGAAACATTTAACAAATCCAAATGTTGTTTCTCAAAAAGTACATACAGTTAGCTTTGAAAAATATCAAACTCATCACTTGTAAAGTGACCAGAGTCTTGTGCAGGTATAAATAAATCTGTGTTTTTTTATTGACAGGATAAAATGGAACTTCCCCAAAATACGTGCCCCAAATGCTTAGGACCTCAAAATGAAATACATCACCTATTTAAGGTTTAACACATTACCATTAGGCTACTTGGAGTTACATTTTTGAACCCTGGCTGAAGCCCTGTGTGCATCGTGGAAAAAATGCGTCTTTGAGAAACACAGGAAAGTTATGTGTTTTGTTATGTTTTCAGGCCTACAGAACCAGAATTCTCGCTAACTATATGAACTCGTGCTGTGTTGAAGTGGCTCATTGTGAGCTCGGCAGCAGTGTGGCTTTAAGAAGGAGGTGGGCAGCGCTCCGATGACGCAGGAATAATCCTGGAAAGATGCTTCAAAACTCCAGGCCGGAGCCAGCGTGCGTGGTGGCTGCTGGCTGAGCTGGAAGGATCGCCGAGCCTAGCAGGTTCAGGAGCCTTCGAGGGAACTCTCAGTGCAGAATTAAACGCACACATTTTGGCACATTCGCTTCTTTAATAGACAAATACAGTTATTTGCCATTAAGCCATTTCCTCACAGCGGAGGGCTTTCTTTTTGCAGCTGTATGTGCGCTGCCAAGTGGAGCCAACTTGGGGAAAGAAACATTTGAAGAACATCTCTCCAATACTTTGTCATTTAGCTGAAGTGGGACTTGGAAAGTCGCATCATGCTATATTTCAGCGCACTGTGTGTGTACTTTTTGATGGTCCTGAACCCAGCTATGACAAACACCATTACCGAGAACATAGAGGTTTTGGTATTTTTGCCACAAAATAACTCTTACCTTTTTTCACATACAAGAGTCTCACCGGCGATCCTTTACGCACAACAGAGGCTGAAGACAGATGGAGGACAGTACTCCGGGTTCCACTTCAACATCCAGTTTGAGAACACCGACTGTGTCAATGAAGCTCTGTTTATGTTAGTGGACAGGTCGTGTGGGCAAACGCCGGATCTGATTCTGGGTCCAGTGTGCGAGTACGAGGCGGCGCCGGTGGTGAGGCTGGCATCCCACTGGAACATCCCAGTAATCACAGCAGGTGCCCTGGCCGCCGGCTTCAGCAACAAGAACACCGAATTCTCCCACTTGACCCGCATCGCTCCGTCCTACGTGAAAATGGCAGAGACTTTCACCGCGATGTTTGAGCACTTCACTTGGAAGACCGCACTGCTGGTCTACGAAGACGACAAAGAGGAGCGGAACTGCTACTTCACTATGGAGGGAGTCTATCATCTGATGGCTGGCTTCAGCATTAAAACATATAATTTTTACCAAGACGATCGCTTGGACACTGACGACATCCTCCAAAACATCTATGAAACTGAAGGTAATGCAGTTTTCATTACCCCCTTTGTATATGAATTAGATTGTTTATAGGCCTACTTCAATAACCCTCAAGTTATGGCTACATGTCGGGGTAGATATTTTGACATTGTTGGTTAATTTGGCATCAACTGTCAGTGTCAGGCACTTTCACATTTGAAAGGAGATTCATCAAAGGTGAAAATGGATTTTTGGTTTTCACGTATCACAGCATGATAGCACTAGCCTATATGAAACTGTTCACCTGTCAAATGATCTCCCCACTAGAGCTGAAAGTATTGACGGATTTATCCAAAGTAAATTACTAATCATTTCAACAGGTTTGATCATCAACCTGTAACCAGCAGGTTAAGCCTTTAGGCATTGAATTCAGGCTGCAACTAACGATTATTTTTATTATCGATTAATCTGACGAATGTTTTCTCAGTGTTGGTCTGCAAATGTGAGAAAATAGGGAAAAATGACCAACACAAGTTCCTAAACCAAAGGAACACAGAGGGAATATTGCATTGAACAGACTCTGGAAGATAATAACTTGACTTGTCTAACTCAGACTGCTGAATCCTCATATTAGCTTTAGCTGAAATTTAGATTGCATTTTTACCCAGATCCAGGTTTGTGGATGTTGTCCTCGTTCACTTACACTGAAACTGCAGTAAGAAGGGATCCGTTCAGGGCCAGTAGGACACAAATGACTACACAGGTTCACAGAAATGTCAGTATATCCTTTAAGCACCTGGAACTTGGAAATGTTTGGCATTGTTGAAAATAAATAATGAATGGCTTGCACAGAATAGTTGCTGATTAATTTTCCATCAGTTGACAAATCGATTAATCAACTAAATGTTTCATCGGTCAGACAAAATAAGCAGTGTCACATTGGGCAATGATAATAATTGGACATGCAGCAGGAACTGACACTGAGGAGAAAACTGGTGATGGCCACCTGTATTTTTGTTTGCCCTCACCCTTCATCATTCAGACAGACTTGCGTAACGTCCAGCGTGCTGTTGGCATGGAACATCATCTTATGTCTACAGACTGCAGAGATGAGCCACATGGGTTAGCTCCTTGAAATTGTTTAGAGGACTTTGGAATTGGCAGACAGAGAGCAACTGAGCAAAATGGGACCCCCTCTCTCCATGTGTGGCCTAAAGCTGTGAGTGATTAGACCTCTTACAGTCATGTACTACCTTACACACTGTCATTGTCTTTTCTGCACCAGGACTGTTTCAGGACAGTCTCTCAGATGGGCTAGTAAGACATTTCTGACTAACTTAATTTGTTAATTCATATAAATTGTTCTTGGGTAGAAACTAAGCCAGTTTAAAATGTTCCATGAGCTTTCCAATGAGAATCCCTCGTTGGACATTCAGAATAAATGGTCATGTCATGCTTTTGGGCAAAAAAGTGAGACCCCGGCTAATAAAATTGCTTTTGCCATGAACATGCAACATGAATTAGTAGCAGTAGCAGGACTGTTCTTTTCTGATCATTTTTTTACGTAAGCGTTCAGTATAAAAACTAGGCTACTATACTAGTGTAGTCTAATGTAAATGTGCGCATGTACTTGCTATATTAAAGCTGCATGACTACTACACTAGTCCTGTTGATTTGGTTGCACTTTTCTCCCTTTTTAAAGTCAAATCATATGAGATTGAATGTATGCCAAGGCTGTTTCTAGGTTGGTTCCTCAGCACTGATAAGCAGCTTGTTGGCTACAATCCTCTGGTCATAGCAGTTCCTGATGCCATCACCTCATATCACAGAAGAGGCTGTTGTATAAATTAGCATATATTATACGTACTAAATGCTGCAGAGCCACAAAGTGCACCTGATGGCAAGAAATTAGTATTCCAGGCATACTGTCATGTGCTTAACTGAGAGGTCTGAAAGGTTTCAGCAAAGATTGTACAGCTTTTCAGCCAAAACTGAGCAGTGTTAGAGGGGAGAGGAAGGCCACATGCTATATTGGGCCATTATTTCCCTGTGTATATAGTGTATGTCATGTTATATGTTACAATCTAAATATAACATGATTTTCTTTTTTCAAATATCAAATTTGATGATGCTGTTGCATTTCAAGGTGTTCACAGTAATCATGCAGTCAGCCTTCAGCACCCTGGTACTCAGATTAGATCTGACTGTGCTGCACACTGCCGTCAATCAGCTGTCACTGCCACATTTCCAGTTCACGATCTACAGATGCAGAAAAACTTTGGTTAGATTCAAGACCAGAAACCTGGCTTTCCCCAACACAGAAACACTCAGAACACACACAGAATATAGATTATAAAACACTGTATGGATTGTTTTGTGTTACACAGTCTGTCATTGAAAACTTGTGCACATGTGCATGGGCCTAATGCAACTGCCAAAATGATCTTGTTAACAATGTCCTTGGCCTGCCACTGACAGTGTCCTTCAACAGCATTGTCTTATTACACACAGTTTAAGTAAAAAAGTAAAAAAAAAAAAAAAGTTTGTTCCAGGTTCTCAAATGTGAAGATTTGCCATGTTTCTAGAACTTACATGATAATAAATTGACTACTTTTGGGTTCTGGCTATTTGGTCTCAAAAACATTTGATGTGGACATCACATATTGTGATTTTTCACTGTTTTCTAATGTTTTATAGACCAAATGATTAATCAATTAATTGAGAAAATTATTGGCAGATTAATCATAGAAAATAATCATTAGATGCAGCCCTCTATACTGCCAAAGCCACTGAAAACACCCACAATCTGCACGTATCATTGTGGTGTTTTTTTATTTATCTTTATCATTCATTTATTTCCCTTGGTTGTTGTGTGCCCCTACAGTATATTGGTGTCCCAGCTTTTCCTTATAAGGCACAGCAGCAGCTCTAAGCCCATGTGATTATGGATACAGTTTGGGTAGTGGGTCTTAGCTACTGTATACTAAGATGTCGGGTCGGATCCAGAATTGATTTCAAGTTAATTGAGGGTAATGGTTGGTTCTGGGCTGGCATTGAGCTTTGCGGGTGTCGTATTGGGTACTGGTTTGCAAACAGGACCCATGCAGGAGTCTTGTTGGTCCTCAAATGTTTTAATTTGTTTTAAAATGTTTTCAGTAACGTGTGTTGTTAGCTACTTGGATTGTGTGGCTGCTCTGTTTTGGACGTACACTAAATGGCACGGAACCATCATAAACTTGCATGCACACAACATCACACCACACATGGTGTAAAGCATGCATGGAGGTACAAATATTCTCAGAACCCCTTGTTATTACCGTGCTGCCCTCAGCTGGGCCATGGTCTGTGGTGCACACAGCCTGCTTCTCCCTGCTCCCCCTCAAACCAGATCTCTAACCTTTTCACCTCTGCCACCCTCCTCATACATTGGGACAGGATGTTGGTGTGTGTAAAAGAAGAGGACAACATCTGATAACGCCCACAATTTGTCCTCCTGGATCCATCCTCTTCACTTATGTTTTACAATCAACTATTCTATATCAACTCTGAATCTATTCTGTACACACGACACCTATTGCATGTCTGTCCATCCTGGGAGAGGGATTCCTGTTCTTCCTGAGATTTCTTCAGTTTTTTTCTCTGCTTTTTAGGGTCTCAGGACAGAGGCTGTTGAATGTGGTAAAGATTGTAAAGTCCCTTGAGGCAAATTATGATTTGTGATATTGGGCTATAAATAAAATTGACACAAACATCTTTTTGGATGAGCCCCTTTCCATTAAGAGTCCGGCTTCAAAAGCATTCCTGGGTTCCAGGCCTCTGCCATAAAACCAAGTAACAGAAGCTTCAAGACTGTTCCCTCCAAACTCTGCACAAACTCTGCCTTAAGTGTCAGAAAGCCTATTCCTGATATGAATATCATATATTCATGTATTGCAATGTGTTGTGCATGTTTATTTTACTGAGGTTTAGTATTTAAATTATGTCCCTGACATTTAATAAAACAGTAATAACTGATGTCAGTATAACTTCTATTTCCACTGTGCTAGACATGTCATGTTTGATGTCATTTGACAGGATAAGCAATACTACTCAGGATGCAAAGTTACCAAATGTAATAACTACCTAGCTCAGAAATACTAGAACTCTTTCCTTTTTCGGTTTTTTTTTTTTTTTATGTTGGTTAATTTGCTTTTGTGTTCATGCATTGAGCCCCTAGATTCAGTGCACTGTCTAGCACAGTATTCTTGTTTATAAAGGAACTATCATATCCTTCCTGGCTTGATTTGGATAAGCAATCAGCATTTTCTGTGTTGGCTGTTAATGCAGAGTTAGCCAGGCTTAGAGTTCAGGACCCCCGTGCAATCAATATGCTTGATAATCTTGGTTCTGGGAGATTTCCAAGATATTGACATTTGTTAGCAATAGTTAATAAAATATAATATATTGTCATCCCTATATAATCATTTTGGAGCTTTCTTAAAATAGACAAAACATTCCTCATTCACAGCTCTAATTGGTGGGTTCCTTACATTACAGAGCTGAGATGATGTCTTATTGATTTGCATTATCTGAGTCGTCATCATAGCTTTGTGTTACTGTTCCATTTTAAACATGCTGCATGTTGGCTTATCATGACACAGCTGAACATTTTCGAATAAAAAAAGCACCACATTATCAGATGAAGGAAATTGCTGATTAAGAAGCTGTTTTACTTCAGGTAGAGCTGGCTAAGCCTGCAATGTTTCGCCACACTCTCACATTAAATATGGTTAAAGATTACTGGCATTGCCTGTGAGCATGTTCGCATGCCCTAAGCACTGCTGTGCCAATGTACAGCCTCACGGATCTGCTAGTGTGGCTGTAGATGCTTAGTCTTGTTTATTAAAAATAGACACTGTGTAAAGGAGTTACTTCAAAGTTTATTTCTCATAAAGTGTCTACGTACTTCTTTTGAATAGAACAAAAGAAAAGAAGCCACATCCGCTGCTGCAGCAGAGAAGAAGCTGCTGGTGTGTCTGCAGCTGCAGGAGGGCAGAGCTCCAGAGAGGAGACACTCTGCACTCAGCTGACACTCTGTAACAGATACATGTTGATTATGTGGTCATGGTGGTTATGTGTTGTGCGGTTGCACCAGGGGCAGGGCTAGCAGTTATGAACAGTACAAAAAATGCACAACAATAGAATAAAATTAAGAATGTTGTCATTGTGGGTTGTGGTTGTCGTTAGCATTATTGTACCTCGGCATAGTTCAAAAAACGGTTGGATCTATCACTGATTTAATGCACCACCCGTAACTCACTTTCCAGATGAGAGTAACATTTTTGTTTAATTCGTTTTTTGTTCTTTTTTTCTGGTTAATTCTAGTAAGCATATACAAAGGAAGGTGGTTGTATATTTATAATTGATAATCAGTTGTATGCACAGCCTGCAAAGTGCCGTCTATGGAAATGGTATTTATAGTTTAGGACATAGGGCTCTTTTGCATGATGTTGTTCCACCAGTGTAAATGACGACATTTAATGCAATTTATTTTCAGACCAAAGATTCCTGACGAGACGAAACCGTTTTAGAACGTTTCAGGGAAAAGTTGCAGCGGTGTGATCTGGCCCGTCTCAGCTCGACTCAAGCCGGCTGATGGCGCCGCCTGTGACTCAGCTTGTCAAATCACCAGCGGCTGGTTTTAGAACGTAAGGCACGTCATCTGTTTCAACAGCCAATCAGCTCTTAGCAAAGTCAGCTGGTCATCTCGACCTGCTTGTTTTTTAATGTTTTTGCTGTTTCATCAATACTAGAAATGTAACTGTAGCAAGTAACTCACTATCACTATCCTCATTCATATTTTAATACTCTACAAATTATGTCCAGCTACAAAAAAAGTCTGAAAAGCCGGCAGTTAGAATGGAAGTATAGGGCGTTGATACACTGTCTCATGTAGTCGCATGTGTCAGGATGTTGCACTCTTCTCGTCGCAAATCTTTGGTCTGACCTGGGCTTAAAAGTGTTCTTTAATTTAACAGTAGTAATAAGTAGTAGTAAATTAATAGTAATCCCCCCCCAGTACTTTTACTTGAGTAAAATTTCTAGTACTTTTTCCATCTCTGCTTGTATCTAGGTAAACATAACCCCAAATAACATAAAATTATTATTATTAGAATTAAGACAAGGCAAGTGAAACTTACTTGAAGTCAAACAGCCTTTCATAGTCAGCACTAGATAATCCAAACCATACTCCAATCAAGTCAGACTAGATTTTAAATCTAAATATAAGATGATTTCACTTACTTAGAAATATAGTTTTTGCCGTGTTTCTGATGGTATTGTTGGACTGTTGGATTTAGTGACAGTCTGGTTAATGTTCACTACCTTAAAAGTGTACTCCACCAATTTATGGAATCAAATTTGTGTCAATATAATCAAACAAAATGTCTTAAATATCAAACAAAACTAAGAATTTGAGAGAGAATAAATCTCACTGAAGCAAAAACATCTCAAAAGTAAAACTATAACTTTCAATCAAATGATTTGTGTAATTGTGTAAACTAGTGGTTCTCAACGGGGTGGCAGTGCCCACCAGGGGGCGTTCAGAGAATGTCGGGGGGTGCTGTAAGCAACATTTTTGAAAGGGGGACAGTGAGGTGTTCTTGGGGGGCGTTTGAGTTTACACCAAAGATTTACGATTCAAGAACTACTTGCAAATAAATACGGTGTGCAACATTCTAAAACCTGCCAGAGAGACGGTGTATCATTTCCATAGCAACGACTCTTTGCTTCAGTGTTACTTCAATTTTCTGTAGCGCAGCTCCATGCTGCCTTCACGGGAACGGGACGTCAGAGAATCATCTATAAAATTTCACCAACATGCCGTTTACTGTGTCAACTCAGGAAAATGGACACTCTCTTCCTTGGTGTTCCCTGTGGAGGAAATGAACAGTGTCTTCCTCTTGAAAGCATTCATTTGTAGCTACACCGAGAACGCTGTGTTATCGCCGTGGTTACATGGTTACAAGAGGGACATTCCGCTGTCGGACATCCCATGAAAGCAACGTCGAGTCTAACATCCAGACACACACTATAACACTATTCAATTCACGTGGCTTTATTGG
>LKNJ01003500.1:0-42500 GCA_002120245.1 Maccullochella peelii
TGTGTGTGTGTGTGTGTGTGTATCTTGAGTGTTTACACGCGGAGTATGTGTGTGACTGTGTGCGTGTTTTACAAAGTTCTACTGCTGCTGCTTTAAAATGACTTGAGTTTGTGATGTGTTTCATGGACAGAGAAAAAGAAAAAGAAACAGGATTTTTACTTACACATTAAAAGAAAGAAAGACTCAGCTCAATGGTATTTGAAGATTGTCTGAGCATGACTCATGGTATTCAACCTTCTGAATCTACTCTTCCTCACATAATAATAAATAAATAAATGACTGTATCACAAAAGTAGACCTTGTAGTGATGAAAAGGACCAGAGAAACATAATGCAACAGATGGAGGAGAAGCATGTCTGAAATTGAAGTGATGCTGATCTACAGTGGGTGCATGTTAGCAGCTGCAGCGAGGTGAAGGATAAACAATATGACAGATATTTGAGGGTTATGGTTAGTCAGGCTTATCTGATTAGTGTCTGGATCAAAACAACAGAAAGGACTTTTAAACCTGTGTCCTTGCTTGAAATAAAGGCTACTGATGTTGTTGTTGGTGAATTGCTTGTTGTCCATTAATTTACATTTTGTTACAAAGATAATGCAGCTTCTATTCTTAAGCAAAGAAGTGTTTATCTGACTTTGTGTTTTCTGTTGTTTTACAGCACGTTTTTTCTTTTAATGGTATATTAATTAAGCAAGTGAAAAGCCAGCCGGGTGTCCAGATAAGCTGTCTTCAGAAGATCGGAAACAGACCCATGGAAAACCTACCTGGGCCCGAGATGTATAAACGAGTAACACGTCTTTTTTTTCCCTTCACTTTACTGTTCACATTCTCGATGTCGCCTCAAAAAACACCTTTTTCTCTTGATGGTAGGTGATGGTAATGACATACCACTTGGATATTACTGGGAGTTCAGACCAAAACCAGCCCATCGTTAACACAATGAAAGGGCTGCACACCTTACAGGTTCATGAGAGGCCAGAGGCTGCCTACAGTACAGTTAGGCAGTACTGAGTAGTATGGAAGTATGGAATATCCATGTGTATCAATGTGGGTATAGCTATAGATATAATATGCTACAGATATAGGTGTTAGTAAGTGTTTTGATATTTTTAACCTTTGCTGTGTGCTGTAGTTACTTCTGGTGGTCCTCAGTGGGTGCATGTATATTAATGTGAGCCTGGTGTACCAAGTGTGTGTGTATGTGTGTGTGTTTGTGCTACCTGGTGCTTCTGCTGCGTGATTATAGCTGAAATTGGTTGTGTCCATGGCTGAGAGAGAAATATACCTGCTGTTTCCCTGCAGAGTTTGTGACTGTAGGTGCAGCTGTGTGTGAATGCCCCTGTGTGATTGTGTGTGTATGTTTGTCCCTCTTTCCCTAAGCTGATGTTACAGCTGCTGCTGCTTGCTCACTGTGTGGGTGGTGTGTGTGTGTGTGTGTGTGTGTGTTTCAGTTCATGAAAGCTTGTGTGTATGTGAGCGTGTGTGCGAGAGTTACCTGGTGCTTCTGCTGCTGTTGCTTACTCAGGTTGCGGCTGTAGGTGTTATATTTTACAATGTCTTGGCTCATGTCATCCACTCTGTCCATCAGAAGCTGGAGGCTCTTCTCCAAGTGGTTGCTGCAAGAAAAATGTCAGCATGTCACTCACACGTTTTTGTACTGACATCAGCACTCCAGAGCAGCAGTGAGGTGCATTATTTCATTCACTCCTAAGCCTAACTTAACAGCTTACACTAATCTTCACTTCATTTTAAATTAACTATTGTTATTTCGGACACACACACACACGCACACACACACACACGTAAAGCTTTTATCCAAAGTGTCGTGCCCAAGGACACTTGGACAGGAGGAGCTGAGGATCGTTATGCGAGTATGTACACATTATTGGTTGTGGGCTAGATATAAAATTGACTTGATTTAACAAACCTTTCCTTTAACTTTTCTTTTTTGATGTAACAATCCCAAAAAAGTTTGAAGTGTTTTACTCGCTCCAAGAACACTATGCTGTAGTCAACAACTCTACCCCGATATTGGGCTAAATGCGATCTGCTCGTGCATCAGCTGGACCCCATTAACACCTGGTATTAAAATGCGATCTGTATCTATCTCAACGCAAAGCATAAATGCATTCAGAATGCATTGCAATCGGAAGGCTATCTGATCAGCCAGGTCATATCTGGAGGTGGTTTGACTCGAATTGTGATAGAAATCTTTAGTCAGGTGTAAATGGAGTCTGTACAGTTTTACTTCTCATGAAAAACTTCCAAACTTTTATCTCAAGCAAATCTGACAAAAAGCTACAAACAACCCCTTCTAGTGTGAAGGAAAACTTAGTAGAGCCGATAGAGCAGCATCGCTTCCCTGCACCTGGAACACGCCATATTTGTTGGCAAGTCCACCTGCTATACCGAGACAACTTGCATATTAAAATCACAATTCGGACAGAATTGAGACAACAAGAATGCTTATCAATAACAGCTGTAGATGCAAAGGCCTATGATCACACGTTATTATACAGATCACATGTTTATACCAGGTGTCGATGGAGTCACTTCTCTTCTTTAGAAACCCACTCTGAAACCAGCTAATGTCAAAAATGTCATCTTAGACCAATCCTCCTTCCTTTAGCACTAAACCACAGGATGCTCCTTCCCATCAAGTACCAACCACTATGAAAGGAAAACAGAGGCTAGTGGTAGGCACAATTCTAAGATGTAAGGTGTTCCTTCAGAGACCTGTGGTTTCAATCTAAAAAAATACTACATCCACATTTTAACAGTCAATGTTTGCCATCCATTCTGACCTAATCTTTGAGTGCACCTCCTACCACACATGAAGCCCTTGTGTATCCTGAAAGACATCTGACATGAAACCTCCCTTCAGGGTTTTGACTCAGATCCTTCAAGACCCTTCCTCTTGTTAGACCCTTCCTCCTTCCCCTGTGCCATCTCTCTGCTCTTGTATTACGTCCCTCATCTTTTCCCGACACTGCCATGCTGACAACGCTCAACACACATCTCTACCAGGATTCCTCTTCCCTCTCCTCCCATGAGCTCCATTTTTAACAGGATGTCTCACTACTGCCTTAAGTTCAACCTTGACAAGGCTGCTGTGCTCTGCTTCAAGTCCTCTCCCTCTTGTACTTTCCTCTGTGGAATTATATTGTTCCATTTATGAGTGTTTGGGTGCTACATAATGCAGCATGTACTGTGGGGAAACAGATTCTGATTGTTTATTTAAGTGACAATTGTACCCGCAAGGACTGCCAGCACTGTGTATGTTTTGGCGTTGTGTGCACTTGCGCTGATGTAACTGTTTTGCTTGTGTGTTTTATTGTTTGTGTGAATATGTGGAGGAAGAGTGGAAAGTGTTTTGGATGATTTTAGTTACTCTCTTCTCTGCTGTGAGATTTTTCAATTAACAATTTTATAAATCAATATTCCTGTCTCTCTCTCCCTTCTGGCTCCTCACACTCTCCGTCTTCTGTTGCAAGCGTAAAAAAAATTTTTTTTTTCCCAACCCTCAAAAATGCCATTAACCATCTCCACAGCTTCCACCTCTTTCTCTAGCAACTATTGATTAGGAATACCTTTCTTATATTGAAATGGAAAATAACTAATATCCTGAGGAAACAATTAACATTTTAATAAATTTAGAATTTTGGTGCTATGAAAATGATTAGAAAAGGGAATTATTGTGGAATTATATAATTCACAAACCGCATCGGAACTGACTGATGAAATCAAATTACAATCTTAGATCAAAAGGTACTGTAGTTCTGACTCTTTTTACTATTAGTAAGGCAAAAAAACCAAACAACTGCCACCATTTAAGCACATCTACACTGATTCAACTGGTAACACCCTTAATTACATTTATATGCAAACACACACACACAAAGTCCCTCACGCTCACTTGCGCGGAGAGAGCAAACTAATGCAACCACATGCATGCAGATAATTGTCTGAACACTGCTGCTGATGATTTATAATGCTATTCTCACATGCATGACACCATGTTAGGGCCTGGCACCTGCATGAGGTGTGTGTTAATGTACGTAAATAAATAATCAGCCTAAATTTCTGCCTGCCGTCCTTGTATTGCAGAATTTTAGGCGCACGTTATGTGAACAAATTCTGCAAATGGGTTTTCAGTCAGATTTCACTGCTTGTTACACTTTCGAATAAAAATAAAAATATGTGTGAATAGTGTATGATTTTCACTAGCTCTAATTGTCTTTCCCATAGTTTAGACTGCTGAGCCATTTCCACTCCCATAATGTTTGCCTGTGAGGACTGTCATGTGATCAGTTTGGCAACCCTCCACTGCGGTGTCAGAGCTGTAAACATGAAAACTAATGGCTCAGGACCAAAGCTCGCCATAACACTTCCCTACTGTGTCCCTTCGACTGTGTCAAAACTGATTCTCGCTGACGAAAGCCCATTTCATCAAGCAATATGGTAGCTAATTTGTGTGGTGTGTATTTATAATATATGCAAAGGAAATCATTTAGTCGGAGTAGGATCCTTCAAAACATCTGTCGTTTATGTATGTGTTTGAGCGGGACTGAAGTGAGTGTGTGATTCAGTGCACTGAATTTTGTTTTACTTTGTAATTAGTTTGTATTTCATAATTTATTTTGCAGTTCATTGTAAATGTGTTGCATTTGGAGGGCTTGTGAATGTCTTTGACACATACCTGACCTAGCCACTATTTACTACTTTGATCTTGCAAAACTGAAATGAGAACACCACTTTGATTGAAAAGTAAAATGAAGTGAAACTCTTTTGACCAAAAAAAAATTCTTAACTCATGGTCCACTTACTAACTTTTTCCTGAGCTCTCAACTGCATCATGTTTGCTCCATTTGTTCATTTTTTGAGCATGTTCAGTTGTTTCTCTATGTTTATAAAAGCCTGTCAATGCCTGGTCAACATAGTACTGCTCATAATGTGCACACAATGATTGGTAGCATTTCCAAACACATTCAAAAATATGATGTTACCGGTTACACATAGTTGGGAAAATTGCACGCTGAATAATGCAACCTACACTACATAGTGTCTGGTCATACTGTCCAAAGGGTTAAATTATTCAGACAGGTCAGTGAGCCTCTCGATCAATCCTGAATTAGAAATCAAAGTCTATTGAGGGATCTCCTATCATTACTCGTTCTGTTTTGAGGTGTGGTTCAATGGCAGCCCATACACTATGTATGTGTGCTCTGGCCTATGTTTTCATATTCACACAGGACAATAGAAGACAAACTCTAAAACTATATTGATGTATGAGCAAAAATGGGCTGGCATTCAGTAAATTGAAAGTTCAGGGGGGAGTTGTTTAACAAAGCTGCCAAGGAAGTGACTTCTATTCTTATAATCAGTGTTTTACTCTGATGGAGCCTTTTTAAATGATGGACTGGGGCACAATATGGATCCCTGGCTTGCTTCTGTAGCAGAATAATATATTTTAAAGAGGACATGAAATAGGCTAGATCTAACTCCCAATATAATTTTATACAATTGTCTCTGTAAAAATATATTCCTAATCTTTATGTGACCGAATATCCTACAGGCCAGTGATACTCAACTTGCAGCCTGTGGCCCAAATCTGGCCTGCAATAGGGTGCCGGGTAGACCGCAGATTTTTTTGTTTATACCAATAAGTAAAACTTAATTAATGTCCCTTGGCTGTTGCATATTAGCCTATCAGTGATCTGTGCAATTGGTGACACGATTTCTATGAAAAGTTCACGCACACCTGACCTGTGTGGGGCACGTGGGAGATGTTTGCCTTCAGGGCTGTCTGCCTGGCAGAAATCCTGAGGGTAAACTTCTCCCATGTGCCTGCGCGGGGCTGCTGTGACTGGTTTTGCCTCTTGGCAAAGATGAATGAGGACAGCAAACATCAAAAGGTTGACAATGAAAACAGGACAGCTGAATTTGCCTTTATTTTACCACCTCATACCAGTCCTAAACCACTTGGTTTAATTTGCCAAATGACAACAGCTTTATGATAATATCAGGTGCCTTCACTAGCTTCGTGCAGCGTTCCCGTCTGGTAACACCGCAAGATATTTGATAAATATTATTCATGTTTGTTTATTAACTGGCCCCTGGCCTCCTGTCATTTTGCAAAAGTGGCCCCCGGGCAAAGCAAGTTGAGTATCGCTGCTATAGCCCATTCATTTTGTGTTTGAATCCCTCTCTCCTCCCTTTACTGCCCATTAGCATTATTCCATTGCAAAAAAAGAGACAGAACTATCAGAGAAAGAATTACTGATCGACTGTTGATCAAAAACATCTCTTCTCAAAGTCTATCTTGTTGGTTTGTCTGTCAACGGCCATTTTTCCACAGTGTATTTCAATCACCAACATTTTCTGTCACCACCTCCTCTGTGACCCTATTTCCACTTATGTCTCTTCACCTTGCTCATTGTTTACATATCCTTCGACTGTTCAACATTTATATGCAGAAGGCCAAATAACTAATCAGACAGGAGGTAATGGACTGGAGAGTTGATGATTCACACAGAACAAAAAGTAAATATGAGGTTTAAAGGATGATTTATAATGACCAACACAAGTCACTCCACAGTGGGCAAATTTTAAGATGAGTGAATACCATGTAACGTGCAAAAAGCTTTGTGGCCTGACATTAATACAGGCTGATTTCTAACATTGCAAATATAGAGGCATTTCAAGGCTGTTTGTGGACAAACAGGTACATAAATGAATTTACATTCATGCAATCCATCACCACGATCAACATCATCATCTGGGGTAAGAACAACCCTGCTTGCTGGAGTGAAACTGCATTCACTCAGCCTTGGACGTAGATGACATTGACAAATGGGACCGCAGATTGGAAAATGAGACAAAAGGAAAAACATTAAATAAAACCCATTATCGTTATCTTTTTTGAAGGGGTGGAAATGAGGAGAAAAGGGTGGGGCTGTCAGTAGAAGAGGTAGACAGACGGACGCTGCAATCCAATGCAAGGACAGAGCTGCGCAGCAATCTGACAACTTCAGGAAACAATTTCATCTTGCCAGACATCCCATCGGCAGTCATACCGGGAAACCTATGGGGAGGGCCAGGCTGCTTCTGCCCCATTTTGGGTCATATCAAAAGCTATGTTTCAACTTCAGAGTAGTCATTTGGAAAATGGAACAATATGCAAGAAACGCGAGGTATTCTCCTTCTGTCTATTTGACAATGTCTAACAAATGACTGTGCTGGTGCCAAGCTGGGTTGGCCGGGCACATGCATTCTACTGAGCTCTGTACATAGGAGTCTTCATTTAATTCATGACTTACCTGTGTTAAAGGACACAGATGAGAAGAATCACAACAACTCCCGATGTGCTACACTGCAGTGTATAAGTAAGCACAGAGTGTTCTGCACGCTCACAGTGTCTAAATCAGCACACAGTCGTTATTGTGCTAATTTCTCACACCTGCCCCTGGGAAGCTTCACAGCTGTTGCTCCACTTGCAGCGGTTTATCTCCATAAATGATTGCTGATAAATTCTCCTGAGACTGATGCTGAAAGCCTCGGAGATCTAAATGCGAGACTTAAAGAGCCAGGCTGTGAGTTGATGTGGCGGGATGATATTTGTTCATATTGTGCTCATTAGTGATGGAAGACAAAGTTTGATGGCTGGTCCTGTTTTTGGAGACATTTCTGAATAAATATTTTTTGACATTTAGATGTGGCATTTACAGAATCCAGTTTTGGACAGGATATCCCAATCAGACATCCATTACTAACCCAAAGGTTCACCAACATGTTCCTGAAATCAGATAAGTGGTCAATACGTTTAAGAACTACAATATGTATGTAGACTGCGATTTCAGTGTGGGTTACAGATCTGATCCAAACTTGTTGGGGTTTTGTTTTATACCTCTGAGATGCCTGATACTGTATTCCTAACCCATCTGGTACTGTAGTCCAAGCATGTTAAAATTAATTTCAAAGGATTAGGCTGGTGTTATTTTCAATCTTTTCATTATTATCAGCAAATCCCAAGAAAAGACCAAAACCAGCAAAGAATTTATCCTGCTAAGTATTGGCTGTGGAGCCACATCCTCATATAGCTTATGCCTATGTGCTATACAAGTCCATTATCCTCTAAAAACTATTAAAACCACACAAAAGAGCCATAGCGGTTCACCGGGTGACATATTCCTTCATTACAACAGACACGGTCAGTGTATTCAGCTTGTTGTTGTATTTTCTCCAGAGTACTCCAGCTTATCGCAGGTCCACCAAACTCTTCAGTGTCGTCAGCTGCGTATTCAACCTTGTGAGTCTGACCCAGACATTGTACATTTCTAATTGTAGTTTCTGCAGCTAATGATAAACGGTAAAGCAAACTAACAAAGCGGGGTAAACAGAGAAGTGTCTGTGAGCATTTACTTTCAAGAGATCAAAAATGCACTTGATGTTATGAGTCTATTGGTGTTGTTTTTGAGTAAACTACACTGGCAGTGTTCATTGTAATGAAGGAATATGTCACCCAGTGCATTAATATGGCTCTTTTATGTGTTTTTAATAGGTTTTGGAAGACAATGGCACAGAAGTGTGAGCTTTGGCTACACAAACAATTCCTGCTATTAAGATAAATTGTTTAAATTTTATTTAGTCTTTTCATGGGATTTTTGTGGTAATAAAAAGATCAAATCAAACCAGCCTTCCTGAGACGTGTATAAAAACAGCACTAAAACCATGTATGGTGGGTAAACCTAAGACAAAATATGTCAATTCTTTCCACCCATCTGGTACACTTTAGAACAGTGTAGAAGACACAGATTAATGCCCGGGAGTTCCCTAATGTCAAATCAATTTTAATTTAGAAGTACCTTTAACTCATGTCTGTGAAAGAAGCCTGCAGGTTGAAAGCGATACCATGACATGGTTTTAAAGCTTGTAAGAGGCATTTAAGGAGACCTTATTTTTCAGTAGATATGAATGCACAGTACTATGGTTACCATGTGCAAATGAAACAAATTAAGGTGACACTGTTTAGTGCTGGATGGTTTGGGATGATGTAATTTCCATTAATAACCTCTGTGTAAAACCACTCTATAATCAAATCCAGGAAAACAGAGGCCGATGAGACACACCGAGGTCTGCTGATGAACAATATGCCAGTATCTTTTCCATGTTGGACCTTGCTCTTGTGCTTCCAAAACACCATGATGCAGGCAGTATCATAAGAATAGAAGATGCTGTAATGTAATCATACGGCATGAATCATTTACGAGAAATGGGACTCTGAAGTCCAAAGATTGAAAAGCTTCCTACCATTATGATCTTACACAGGTCTCTCCAAGTGCAATATGGAATTATTAATTTGCAGGTTCTGTAAACAGGAGCCTTCAAACTCCAAAATAAACAAAAAGAAGATGATTTTAATTTGGAAATAAAAGACTAGGTCCACATACAGAATGGAGAGAGAAACTAAATCACTCCTGAGTATCTACAGCAGTTAAATCTGTTAGATAACCTACATGTTCAATGTCAGTGTTAGAAACTTTACAGCAGGATTGAAGGTCAGGGATTTTTATAGGAGGACAGATGTAGATAAACCCCCAGAAACATCTTGTAAATGTTGGTCCCCTGAGAAAAACCTTCATTTTTTACAACGAAGGTGTCCAGCCTTAGGCCTTCTTGGTAAATGGCTGCACGAGTTCACATCTGACCTGCTTGAGAGGTTGAGCAGTTCGTGCTTGTCGGCGACCGTGGACTTGTCCTCCAGGTCCCACATCAGTGCGTTGATGAGGTGGGAGTTTCTGATGACAATAGGCACCTCCTCGAACATATGCTCGAAGCCAATGTTGGCCTTCTTCAAGCTGGAGAGTGAGGGACAGGACAAGAGGGACAGAGGCAGGAGAAGAGAAGTTAGGTTACAATTTGCCTTCACAGACACAATGTTTGTGCCATTTCCAATGAGAAGTTTCATCATTACCTGTAACATTCATGCTTTTGCCAACTTTTTCAGACAACAGAGTTAAATTCAACAAACACGACAGACCCGACAAAGTAAAAAAGTCAGGGATTTCTATAATACGCATTCTGTGCAATTAATTTATATTAATAAATTAGTATTGCTGTGTATTTCCTTTATATAGATTTTGGGAAAAAATCTCATTAATATCCTGATATGTCCTTCAATAATACTGTCCAGCCCTAAGCGACATTACTTTGTTCTTTTTATTGTGCTGACACATAGCCATACTTTTATATTAAACCAGATGGAACATTATCTTTTATCATTTTCTGTCTCACACAACAAGAGGTCACTTTGCCTGTTTATGCAGCGCATAAGTGAGAATAAGTTGTGGAAATGAGCCTGTAAGAAAGAAAAACCCAGGTCTTAGCTGATCCATAGCCATTTTGAACATCCATGCATGTGACATCTTTTTTATTGAGGGCAGAGATCCCCTCAGGTCTGCTTTTAACATATTTCCACATTTTAATTGTTGTTCACTTATGCTTAGAAGAAAGGCTGCAAATGGAGCACTGTACTGTTACCACTTGGCTTGTAGTTCTCAGTAAATTGCACCTCAGCCAAATAAAAGCAAAATGAATAATAATGTTATGCATGTTGCATTTTGATATCTGAAAATGGTGTGATACAACAGTATGTCCATATTGCCCGGCCCGAGCAATGTTAGACTCAGTAGCCTAAATTACTTTTTTTATGGGCTCTGCTGATAAGTGTGCAAAGCACTGACCGATTTTTAACCACCTCTTCTGTTCCTCAGGAGCTAAAAGCTGCATCTCTCTCTCTCTCTCTCTCTCTCTGACATGGGTCTGTTAACAGAAAATAGAACTTCAAACTTTGCTTAATGTCTCACATAAATCCAATAGCATTGACTGACTGCCTTGGTTCAGCCTGCCACTTGTGCACAGGGCATGAGCTACAAACTAATATATGTATATGTCTAATGCTGGCTTGTTAGACGCCTCTTGCTCGTTATGGGATCAATACGCTGGCTGCATTTATCCACCATGTGTACTGTACCAGATACAGAGATGTTAATATTATGCTTGTCTGTGTAATAAATAGGGGTGTGGAGCATCATTTGATTCTGATAAGGTAATTTTGAAAAATTGTGTTTTGTATTTCAAATAGAGCATCACCTCAGGCAAACTTTAAGAGGAGACTCTGAGGCAATGGACATGGACAATCCAGCCTCAAGCTCCGAGTGGGGAGAACAAAAATCCGTATGGAAAACAGCAGTCATTAAGAAAAATCTATAATTATATATAATTATATAAGACTGTTTGTTGTACATATTGGCATGATTATCCATCTGCAGTGCTTAAAATATTTCCTGCATATCATGACCTTTTCAAATGCCTGCAGAGCGATCTAAAAAGGCATCTATGAGGAAATAGAAGAACTGTACATTCTAGGCAGGATTGCTCAAACCTACTGGACTTAGGCACACTTAATGCCATGCTCTTTCCAAGTTGGGCCCCGCTGGACAGAGCCAAAGGTTGACTCCACAGGCCGACTAATTTGATGCTTCATATTGTGTGCTGAAGTGGAGACTATTGACCACTGTCTTCATAGCCCAGCGGACTTGGAGGGCAGTTCAAAGGGATGGGTGCATTCAGTACTCATCTATCCCTGCCTTTCATTTGAAAATGGTCCACAATATATGCAAGCTTATTTAACATCAAATATGCCAACATGAAAGAGACTATTGACCGCACATTGTAGGGGGGGATACGTTTTGCATCTTTGGAAAAAAAAGAAACATTGATATTCAGATTTCCAGTCTATTCTGAAAATATTAGGACCGAGACAAGATTTTTGTTACGAGGCGATATTGTCCTTTCCTGCCCAGAGCTGCCCTCTTTCAATCATGGGCTTATTGCGAACACTGATAGCTACAGATTGGAGCCGTAATAAATCATAGGAACCAATGAAAAGCTGTAGAAATGAGAAGGATCCTGACTCTGGGCCAAACACACTGGGTCAATAACAGAGCGGCTGGCAAAAGAGACACACAGGTGGAGAAATCCAGAGGAAATGTGAAAGAGAAATTAAATTATGCAGTTAAATTGTCCTTTCTCCTTGCAAATACACTTGCTTTAAGTGGATTTAAAAATGTATATCTGAAGGTTCTGAACGGACAGCAATTGGATACCACTGGAACTTCTTCATTGAGCTGTTTACTTGGATTTGTCAGCGCATGTGTGTGTCCCTTCATGTGTGTGTTTGTGCACTTGGACTACCCTGAACTGCCTGGAAAATGATCCCCTCATTACATTCATTTTTTGCTGCAATTTAAAAGCAATTACGATAAGCCTTGGGGTCAGAGAAAGCATAAACATGGTACATTTGTTTGACGGGCAAGGACGAGCTGATAAATCATCATCATCATCATCATCATCATCAGCATCAATCTCCAACTACTACTAAATGCCTCCCCTGTGGATGCACAAGCCTATATTTTGCATCCATTGAATAAGCAGAATCGGAAGTGCGAAAAAAGGGGGGTGGGGGGAGTATTCTGTATTCCTGTAAGCAACGTAAGCCTGTGTATTCATATATACGCACAAATAAGATTTGAGAACACAAGATTTCTTTGTGAACCTCTACACTTCTGTGCACATGTGATCATGTATCCATATATAATGTCTTTAAGCCTGTGTATTCATATATACGCACAAATAAGATTTGAGAACACAAGATTTCTTTGTGAACCTCTACACTTCTGTGCACATGTGATCATGTATCCATATATAATGTCTTTACTGTTGTGTGTTCCGCTATGAGCTACTCACCCCTCAGGTGTGAAGTCTTTCTCTTTGCAGATCTCCATTAGTTTTGGGGTAAGCCTGTAGGCCTTGAGGGACAGGGAGCCTTGGGCCGTCTTTATAGGGTCTAGAATGACAAGCAAGATGAAAAAATTATGTATAACTGGCCTTAATATCATATTCTTTTAATTCAGCAAACAACAATCCTGGCATACACTTTGTTGTCCATTTCAGATTACACATTTTACAAAATCTGATTATTTCTTCTTCTTCTTCCATGATCCTCCACTGCTGGCCTCTGAGCATCTAGTCATGGGTTAATTGCCTTGATCAAGGGCACCTTAGGGATTACTGAATGAGTTGAGAACGTTCATCGTTCAGGTTCTGCCTTCCACATTTTCCAGTCAACAAGGTTCTCGTTACAATTTCCATTTCCTGTGGGCAACTGTTTTCAACTGGCTGCTTCAAGTCCAATGCTTCTTGTATGCATGTTGTAAGTTCTTCCCTCAAAGTAACACAGAGTATAAGTGAAAAGAAAAAGAATATACAGTAGAGTGAATATAATCCTACAGTCAAAGATAATTTTTCACATTCTCCAACATCCTTAGACAACAATTTGACAGAGTAAAATGGTGTATTCAGAACCAGAGTAGAGTGAACATTTAACTTTTCTGAAGCGTCTTAGCACATGAATGTTCATATCATTCAGTGATATAGTGCTTTAAGAACCACATTTCACAAGATTCAACCACTTGCTTAGGATGTTTTTTAACCAAGGGCCTGGTGATGAAGTTAGAGATTTTATAAACTCCCTCTGAAATTCTCTTGCCAATAAGCAAAGCTAAACTTTAGTAGATCTGCAAATGGAATTTGGCATGACATAAGAGCAATAAATTGGCTTGCTTTCCATTAATTTAATACAATGGTGTGTGTCTGCATTGTGTACTGCCCATCATCACAAGCCAAAGTTACTATACTGTCTCTAATACAGAATGCTCGTTGTCCCCAGACTCTGGACGTTTTTTAATTTTTACACATCTCAAAAGTGTCAAGTTGCTATTTACAAACATAGAGAGAAGTCTAACTGATCTGAAAATGAAAGTGTCCTCAGTGAAAACAAGTTAAAAAAAATTAGAAGGTGCTAACTGAAGTGGAGCTACCATAGAAATCAATCAGGGAAGATACAGTACCTCCAATCAGATCTCTAACATGATTGAGTTTGTCACTTAACTGAAATCATATTCTATTCATTTTAGGGATGGAAAACATTAATGTCTGTACAGGCTTACAAATCTGAGCAGTGAGGAAGGGAGTGGAGGAGCTACTGGTCTGTGAAAATGACATTTGCATAGCAGGCTTTCTATCATATAAAACCAATTCAACAAACTGAAGAGTCAAGTTAAAGAAACATTTAAAAAGATAGAAAAGATAAAAAGTATCTAGACCGACTAAAGATATTCCACTTCCTGTTTATGCTGCTTGGTGCAGAGAGAGAGAAAAAGTGGTAATATTGGGTCAGACTGGACATGCTGACAGCCACCAAACCAGAGTCTCCCAGAAATCTTTAGTGTGACTTATTCCCTTCCCAAAAGCCAACTGTGACAAGTCGTTTGCCTACAGCATTGCCAATCCCAAACAAGATACAGCCAAGCTCAATTCATGTTGGCCACTAAGACTGGATGGTGACTGCTGCACTTGATTAAGGCAACTCTCTCCTATCCAAAGGAAGCTTGGTAAAAAACGTGTCTTTCATTAGACCCTCAGTGGCATCTAAATGCCCACTTCTTTCAAACCCAACACCTCCAGTATATAACGCAGGCTTGTTGTTGAAATGTCAAGTCTTCTAGCCCAAGACACGATAACACTGATGATTTCATCGGGGTTATTTTTGTTTTACTTCATAAAGCTCCCTCCAGAGCTACAGAAGACACTATACAAGTGTTTCACAGGCTGAACAGCACCCCTACTGACAAGTAAACTGAACTTCATGTGTAAAGCTTGTAGAGTGTTCCTTTAAATCTTGTATACATCATTTTATTTAAGAATGGTACAATAGCACTTAAAAACTTCCTTCTAATGATGTTCTGTGCCTGACCTGTTGTACTATATGCCCCTGACTTGAAAGCTCTGGACCAGCATAGAGCTGTTGCAGGTTTGCTCTGTGCCTGTCCTTCTTAAGGTCTTTACACACCAGGGACGTGATGAATATACACGAAAATGCAAAATACTCGCCTGCAAATATTTTGCATCAAAACTATTCATACCGACAGCAATGCGAATTTGTGATTTGTGATGTGAAAAAAAATATACGACACTGAAATATTGTTTACTCCAGTGTCTTATGTTACTTTGGGTACCCAGGTAAAAAGCTACACAGAGAGCCTCCCGTATTTGATTAATATGACGAGCCAAACCAGCTATGACACTGTTGCCTTGCAACCAACTCGTCTACATCCAAAAGTAAACTAGAAAAGCTACTCACTATCCTGCACCCGGCGATGCTACTGCACACTTTCGTTGAGTTCAATCTTTATAATTTTTGTCCTTTGTCATATAATACAGGGTGATGAGACACACAAACAATCAACAGGTCCGCCACTGCTGTCACTGATGTGACGTCCGTTCCGCGCAACGTGACTGGTTGATGCCTTTATTCGCCACGCGAAAGCTCAGAAAGATCGACCTCGTTCCAAAAAAACCGACATTGCTTTTTCGCCACGTAATATTTGCGCTCTGTGTGAAAGTACTCGCGACAAAAACAACAACAAAAAAATATATTGACGTATGAATACATCGCACGAAGAAAAAAAAACCCTGGTGTGTAAAGGCCTTTAACCTCTTCGACTGTTTACCATATGTAAGAAAACTGTTGCCATGGTGAACATATTCAACCAATTGGTTTAACAGCCCACTCTAATTCTAAGCTGTCATTGGATGGAAGCTATTAACTCGCCAGTTGGCCACCTGATTGATTCATTCATCCGCATAAAACGGCCAGCAAGCTAATGACGAGGAGAACAAAAAAGAAATCAATTTTCTTTCCCTTTGACTTTAAACAGAGATAACGTCAATTCCTTTGAGGTGCTTTGATCCATTAAGTGCTGCATTATTGACTGACATTAACAGGAGCCCTCGTTTAGAATGAGAAAGGACTGACTGACTGCCTGCCTGCCTGCCTGCCTGTCTGACTGAGTGGCCAGCTGGCTGGCAGGACTAGATCAGAGGGGTTCATGTGTCAGCAGGTTAAAATTAATATCTTGGATTTGTACAATCTGAGAACATAACAACCCTGAAGTGATTTTGGAGAGAAGGACAGTTCCTTTATGCTCACCAGCATATCATCATTCATTCATAATCATCATTTTTTTAAATGACAATTCCGGTTGCCACGTCTCTCTTGACTACAAGTGAGTGTATAAACACTGAGCTTAATGAAAGGATTGTGATTTCAGATCAGTGGGCTTGTAAGACGTTTTGTGTCACCCTGGCTGTATTTTTCGGTTCATAAACCTGAAGGAGGTAACCTCAGCATATTATGAAGTGTGCAATACGGGCAGAAAATACTATTTTGATGCTATCTGGCATTTTGACAATGTCTATATTTGATTATATGTCTTCAGCTTGTAGAAAAATCTGATGTGCGAGTACCATCAGCGTGATGAATATACACATACAAGTTGTACTCTCATAGAAACCAGCCACACAAATAAAATATTACTTAAATGAGCACATATCCATGTAATGTACTATTAATACACTGCCTCTGAACTCAATGACCACTTGGAGTGGTTATGTAATAATTATTTATTATATTATTTAGACACAGAGGAGTTAAATGAAGAGTTTTATAGTGACAGGTTTTAATTTGCTATCATGCAGGTTTTAATATTGCTGTCATTTGAAAGAAAGCTTACACCATCTGGGATGGCATTTGTGGTGTATCATTATGGGCGACTCTTAAAGGTTTTTACTGTGAAGCAGGTGCAGACACATGATGTGCCTAAGTGCCGTGTTAGTGGCTACCAGATACCTTGTTAATCCTGTCTATTTTTCCCTGTTTTTGGCTTGTCACTGCCTCCTCTGTTGTTGGCCTTTGAAGGGCTGCAGACAGACTTGTGCTTCCCCCATGAGACATGGCATCACAAGCTGGGAAGCAGGGGCATAACCCTGGGTCTTTGCAGCGTTAGATGGGAACTTGCACGTAACTGCCTCCAAAGCACACCGCTACCTTGTTGTTTGATAGCTGTTTCCATTGTATGAAATCCATGTCATCTTACAAATCGAAATTTGTATGACGCAAGATAACACTGCAGATCTGCACAAAAAGAAAATCTTATTATTCTTCAAGCTAGTCTATTTGAAATGTACCTGATTATCAATGTAGATACTTAAAACGCAACATTTATTCTAACAGTAACTAATCTTTTCCTACTTCCCACCATCTGTCACGCTGATTTATTTCTGAGACTCTCGAAGTCAACCACAGTACAATATTATAAGATTTCTCAGTGGTGGCTTCTTTTCTTAGATACCCATTGATAAAAGGAACTAAATTTGACTTGTGATATTTGAATCATGGCAGAAACTTAAATGAATATGAACCATAAATAAATCAACTTCCTAGTAGTACTGTATTAATGCACTAGTTTTAATGCCAGAGAAGTCTTGGTATACTGAATCTGAGCAAGCTTTTAGTATTTTAGAGTGGGTTTTTCCAGCAGTATTATTTTGAGGAGCTTTTGTGTAGACCTTAGCTGGTGCTGGCCTACTCTCCTGGAACCACTTTCCACCAGCATGAACCTCTGTCATTAGTGGCCGTCTGTGAATGGCTTAATGGTTGGGTGAAAATGCTCTCTGCATTCTTGTTCTTTTACAACTTTGTCAATACAACATTCCCTGGTAGTGATGGCCATAGACTGGATAAGAATTGCCAATATAGAAAGACATAGCTCATCTGACTATTACCTGTATTGCCCGATGGTTGAACCCATCTTGGCTATTCAAACATTTAATGAACATGGGTTTAAATTTTAGGTGACCACTAACCAAAGGTGAGTGTAAAATGATTTTTCGCCATTAAAACAATTAACTACTTTAATAATTTAAGAATATAAACTTGGTGTTGCTTTGTTATCTTTGTAGTGTGGCTGTGTGTAACACTACAAACAAAATTAGGCATTCTTTTTACTTCCAGTTATTTGTAATGTATTTGATCATGACTTCAACCAAGCTCAATGCTTTAATGCTTCGACATGGCCACATTTTTTAAAAAGACTTGGAAACCACATGAAGGTTAGTTTATAATAGATTGTATTTTCAACCTAATGGTGCTGGCATGTCTGGACAAATGCCATATTTTCTTTAACCTGATGCGACAGGCCCCACCTATGGACATTTTGGAGGAGTTCTGATTGAATACACAGTTTTTAATTGATTTGGGTATTATATCATGAGTCAAAAAAAACCCATCAACATACTCATTCCCCAGTCTACTGTGTAGGTCTACTTACCATAGATGAGTACAACCGACTCTTCGATGGCATGCTGGTAGCTGAACTGGGAGTCGAGCAGCGCTCGGCTGACAAAGGAGCCATAGTAGGTGGACTGGTACCAGCCCACATGCAGATGGTCAATGTTGACGTGACGCAGGGAACGCATCATCTCCATCTGGTATTGGACTAGAGGCAGAGAGAGAGGTAGGAATGGAGAGAGAGGGAAAGTCAGAGGAATGGGAGAAAGAGAAAAAAAATTCAGAATGAACTTCTTGAAATCAGCTAGGGGATTTTTTATTTTTTTTTTGGATCTGTCAATATCCGGTCTCCATCTGGAACTGGACATGGTGTATGAACAGAGAGGGGGAAGGAGAAGATGTGAAAAACATGAGAAATACACTGAAACAAAAATTAGCAACAAGGATGTGAAGGAAAAATTCACTAAATCTGAGAAAATCAAGTGGCTGTGATGGAGATTTCCAAAACAAACATCAACCGGCATCATCAGTCACCCTTTCATTCCTTATGTCAGTAAATATATCTTGGTAGAGAGAAACGACAAATACACAGACAGGCTTCAGCTACAGGAGAGAAGGCTAGACACATTACAAGGAAAGCCATTTCATTACGCCAGACACATCCTAAGGACGCGCAGGCAGAAATACAAACAACCTGCCTTGCCAGCTGTAAGTAACAACCAAAGCAAGCGAGCAAAACAGCATCTCCATGCAGGCTAGCTGGAGGAGGTTGATAAATCAGAGTGTTATTGGGCAGCTGCGGCCCCCTAGACCCCAGTCTGTGGAGCACATCCTTCTCCTGTTGGGGCTGTTAACAAAAACAAACTGGAGAGGTGGAAAAGAAGGATGGCAAAAAGCAGACGAAAAAGAAAAAGGGCAAAGCAGACGGAAAGGTGGAGGTCAGTGGAAAGAGTCACAAGTTGTTAAAATGAGAAAAAAATAAAGGGGGAACAGAGAAGGAAAAGAGAAAGAGGGTAGAAATTAAAACAGAAACAAGAAAATGTAATGTCACTTTAATACAAAGGTTACATTACTCGTTTGGCTTCTTTCTAATGGCCTGAATTCGACACTTTGGGGCGATGTTATGTAAAGCAGGGAGTGACTTCAGTCAAACTGTATTAACATTTCAGTTGGTCACTTCTAGGCATTTGACCTCTCAAGAGTTTATGTAGCTAAACACAAAGAGTAAAAAAAAGAAAAGTCATGTACAAAATACTTTCTGGTTTATCCAGTTTTTAACCAACCTCCCACAAACACACACTTATCGCTCGCAGTCATTTGTTCCACTGCCTCTGCTGTACTCCACACAGAAAACAAATGGCAATGGTCTGCCCACAATTCCACAATCAACCCCTGCAGGAGTGCGGCACGAGGAGAAAGGCAGCGCTGAGGTGACTCTTCCTCCTGACAATAGTCTCACTGAATTTTAACAGCATCTGGATTGAAGCACTGGATGGGGACTGGCATTTACAGCCCATCCTGCAAGGACGGGCTGGATTTACCAATCTAGCCTTTATTTAGTGATTGACATGGTCAGTGAGACAAAAGCAAGCAGAGTAGATTGACAGGAGAATACAGGGGGGAGGAGATGGGAAGGAAGGAGAAAAATTGAGAAAGATAGGGTATATGAGGGAGAAGAGAGAGATTGCAGACCGTGTAGCAATTCTGTGACAAACCACAGGAGGAGGAAGTGTCAGGCACTTTCTGTGTGCAGCTGTGATTCTTAGGCATAGTAGCAAACCCACTGGAGACATGTGTGTATAGTTTATTTCATAGAGAAAAATTAGCTGGTGGGGTGTAGCAGGTGGGAGAAGATTCAAGTGTCTCTCTTGTAATTCTGAGTCTACAGTGACGAATGAGAAGTTGGTGAGAATTAAAACATGGAGTGGGTGAGACAAGTAACAGAGGGAGCAAAAGAGAGAGAGGGAATGAGGAAGGGAGGAGAGTGTTTGTGACAGACTGCGAGTTAGTCTGTTGGAGAGTGGCTCTGCCCAGGGGCAGGCTAGCAGCAGACTCCAAGACACAGAGCTCAATGGGGAGGGAAGGCAACCTATCACCTAACTACTGTATCTGTCTGTGCACTTCTATGCCAATCAGCAAGTGTACTTAACTTGCCTCTCAAGCACCACTGATGCATATACCTGCCCCAACACCCCGTCATTAGCAGGGAAATTGTGCACAAAGTGATCTGTCTCTGAAGCGAAAGCTGAGGACTGAAGGATTGACAACTGAGGCAGGAAAACCAGTCAGCCATCTCTCCTGTCTTATCCAATCGTCAAACTACCTTCCCAGTTCTATATCACCTTAATGTGTGGACAAGATCTTTATATGCAGTGTCACTTTTATTATTTATTAATTATTATTACTAACAAAATAGATTAGATCTGTGTGGATTTTTGCCTGAATAGAAACTTATCTGTCCTATCTACCCTTCACTCAATCTAGTAGATAGAATGACTTTGTTAATACTGCTCACTCCCGTTTTACAATGCAACAATGTTATTCTGATTAATTATATTGTGTGTGTATATTCTTTATTTTATTTGAATTTATTGTATTTACTTATCAATTATGCATGGGATTTCTGGTGATTGTTTTTTATTTAAGGGTTCAAGATTGCAACTTTGTGTGGTATTTACATGCACTTTACCATTTGAGCACAAATTTCTGGTCATTGGCATTAAAACATTTTTTATTGAAAATATAAAGCCACTTATAATGCTGGTCCTCACAGCTGTGCTCTGAAATAATGCCATTCTGAAATATCTAAAATGTGGTTTACAACATGAGAAGTGTAGTCGCCAACTAATTAATCTATTACAACAGTAAGTTAGCTAATAATTACCTAGAGAGGTGGGAGTGGGGTACCTTAGAGTATAGATGAGACACTGACTATGTGTGTATGTGTTAGTGTGATTAAATCAACCACTAAACAAGTGACAGTTTTCCCTGCCAACTAACCCACACATTTACAAACTGGGTTTTAACCTGAGTATCAGTTTACACTAACATGTCTTGGTAAGAGACACATAAAAAATAACAAATATGCACAACTCGCAATCACTTGCCTTGCTTTTCTATTAACCTGCTAATCTACAATGATTTCAGAGAGACTTCAAAGTCGTTGACTTTTCTTTCATCTGATGTTAAAGCTTTATATTCACGATGGATGTCGATGTTCTTTTAACAAATTCAAAATGAAAAGCTGTGCTAAATCTTTATACCTTGGTTCATTTTGACTGAGAATTCAAAGACTGAACTGTGAAAAGACATGGATCTTGGGAAGGTTATGAAATAACTTCTGAAGGGCTGAGAATCTCAAAAGGGCAGAGTAGGTTCCAAAGAAATTCTAACAACTTGGGACTACACAGTGCTTTCCCTGAGCTGGTAGGTCAACTGAGCAGCTGAAGGCTACCAAGTGACCAAGAGCCCACGGCACAAACACAGAAACAGAGATCTTGGCAAAAATTAAAGATCATTCTGCAGGGACCGCAGCAGGTAGCTCTTCACAAATCATTTTATAATATTTTGGGAAACAGATAATGGAGCCCAGTGGTTAGGCTAGTGCTTGAGGTTCCTCTGAATTACAAATAACTGCATTTGAATAACTTAATTTGTATATATTAAAACTGTGTTTTTGGGGAACAATAATGTTCAACTTAAACTATGTCCCCAAGCATGAAGCTAAAGCAAATATATACTGGTTTCATATCAACAACACAAAATATATAAAAATAACAGAAGGGGAGACTGACTTGTATTCTACCCATCCGGATGACACTCAGCTTTCACTAGAGACTCAAGCAGACAAGTACACTTACTACTACACACTGCACCCAGGTCAGACCGAAATAGACAGAAGACACATGCATACAACCAACTGACGCGCAGCCTGATAGCTACACTGACATTCAGATGGCTGAGTGAGACTGTAGACCAGTGGCAGGCCAGCCAGCTCATCCACCACAGATCTCATACAGATCCTTGTAAATACCATAGGGTCACTATCTTATTTGTTCATAAACCAAGAACTACAGCTGCGAAACAAAATAGCAAAACAGACGGTGTGACCATCTGATGTAGGTGGGTATGTGTGTATATTTTACAATATAGTGAAGTAATAAAGCCTCTGGAGATCTGGAGAACTCTCGCAATTGGTGGTATAAACAAGACTTGGTTGAAACCTAGTATGGCTGCACCATGCATGGTCAATGTGCCTTCTAAGGACGTATTTGAGGACTGTCCGCTCCTCGCTGTAAAGCTTTGTTTATGCAGTGTCCCCGGCGTGAGGGTGTTTACGCCAAAAGTGAAATAATGAATGACTTTTTACTATTAATGTCTCAAGGATTTTAAAAAGTCGGCCAATTTGTTTTTAATTGCTTCACAAACAGGAGGAGGATCTTAAAGATCGCTTCGCTGCGGCCCAGCCAAAAAAAGGTAGGTGTATAAAAAACAAGTTTATAGCAGTATAAATATATTAATCAGTCATAAAAGCAACATGTCTGAAATATTGACAAATGCTCATCAGAAATTAAAACAAACAAAAAATTACTGAAAAGAATATCTAAAAATAATATAGCAATAAACAACAACAAAAAAAGACATATTTGGACTTCTGAAGCTGTAACCATCGAATGTTTGCTATTATTACTTTAAGGACTGAGCAATCAATTTTCAGATTTATATATTTTTATTTTGTTAATCATTGAATTGACTGAATGTTTTAGTGTTTAGTGATACGCTATAAGAGAAAAGATAATGAAGACCAACAATGAAGCAACAATGACCTCAAGAATCAAAGATTCATACATGACAAAGACAGAGGAAAAGCTTTTGTACTTTCTGTGCTTTATGGCAACATGAAAAAAAAATCAGTGTGTGATGGTTAGAGTAATATAAATGGATGCATGAATAATGTTTTCCATTTACTACCATTGAGGTGGAGGTGACCTTTACTAAAGCATTAACCCTCCACTTCAAGAGGAGCCGCTCTGACCAACAACAGAAGAATCCAGTTGTTAGTAGGGCAGCTCGCAGCAAATGAAAGCAGTGCACTGATTACATTCAGAAAAATATTCCTTGGATCTGTGCTTTTTCTTCTCTTCTCATTCCCTTTCTTGAACTATGTTAGCAGCCACTGTGGGTCACAGGCCTGTGAAGAGGGTGTTCAAATGATAAGATTACAACAATAACTTTAACATTTAGATTGTGTCTAGGTCCTGTCCAGGGTGACATTCAACCATCCTAAAAAATGTAGGTCCTAGCATAACAAGCTAGTTTAGAAGCCCTATGTGTTCTCTGTTCAAAAAATAAAAAACCTGGACTTCTTGCTCCCCGTTGTTGCATTACCAAGACAAGCTGTAATATTCTGTGGACATTAATGGCAGCATTAGCCAGAGAATAGCCAATTTAACAATATCATCAAGGCGCATTTCTGTTGCCCTGCCGCCTCTCCTATCAATCAATCTGGGTCCCGAGGCCAGACAGGGAATGAGTCTGCCCATTCCCTTAGCGCTGCTTGATTGTGTGTGTGTGTGTGTGTGTGTGTGTGTGTGTGTGTGTGTGTGTGTGTGTGTGTGGGTGTGTGTGTGTGCGCGTGCGTGCGAGACAGAGAAAGTTAAGGGGATGGTGTGCGTTTGTGGGACAGAGACATAAAAGAGTATGTGTGAAAACCATGAGATCAGTATGGGAAAGAGAAAATGGAGAAGGAAACGTGATTCTGAGCAAAAGTGCAAAATGTGGGAGAGCCAGGATGTGTTTGTGAGCAGGTGTGTGTGTGTGCTTACATGTGTGGAAAGCGCAACTAGAAAGACAAAGTGAGATGTGGGAAGCCTAAGGATGCCATGTACTGCATGCTGTACATCTAAAGTGAGTGTGTGTGTGCATGTATGGTGAACTAGTGGTATTTATCAGCTGGGAGCGAAACTCCTCACCTTGGTCAGTAATGTTAAGAATCAAAATCAACAAGGCACTTACCAGTTTGTGTGTGTGTGTGTCTCTACAATGAATCAGACAGATAGTCCATACTCTAATACTCGACACAAGAAGTGAACTGCATCAGACCTTGCACGCTGCTACAGGCCACATCTCAGCACGGACAGCAAGATGTGTGTGTGTGTATATGCGTCTCTGAATGTGGGGATGCACGTATCTGCACGTCACAACACATTCTAATCACCACCTTTACAGGCTGACGAGACCTCGCCTGGAAAGTCTACTGCGGTTTTACATACACACACACACAAGCCTAAGTTAACATCCACTAATGTCAGATGACTAATCGAATAAAACTATGTATAATGTCTGAAACTTGGGGAGCTATATTTCCATTTCCCTCCATTTTCTCTCCGCTACTTCCTCAGTTTGGTAAATAGAAAATGTGAATAGTTTAAAATGGGGTTAGATGGGCCGATCAGACCTCCATCAAACATACCCTGATTACATTTTGTTGAAAATGTTCCCTCTCTTGGTCGCAATAAGGGTAGAATGATGAGCTTTAGATGGACCACTGATCAAGGTCAGTTTAAGAGAAATTGTGAAGAAAAAAAACTCTTCAAAGCTTGGTTTCAGAACAAAAATATACAACTGCCACTGAACAGCACTCCAGAGTAGTGGTGGTGTTCAGCATGGTGAAAGTCAAGATATGGGTTTGTTTGCTTTCTTAATTACCATGTACATATAAAATGCATTTTTGCTTTGTGTTTACCCATTAATATCCTCTTAAAATTGACACTGAAAAACACAAAAAGCAGCCATTTTGGATGACTGACAGGGCTGCTAGTTTTGCTGGCTGCTCTAAATGACTAAGTCCTCATATTTTGCCAGTAGTGATAGCAAAGCATGCTCATCCTGGCATTTTATAAATACTTCAGAGCCAAGAGAAAAACAAAACCAAGGTTTAGGCGCATTACAATTTAAAGACACCCTATTCTTTGGCTGAGTGGAGAAGGGTGTAGTTTCACAGCTTCTCCACCAACCCTAATTGAATGAGTCCACATTCTTGACCCATTCATTCAACACAACTGACAACCTACTTTTGCTCTGCACTCTATTCTGACATTAATTTATTCTTGACACAAGCTCCATGCTGTTGTTTAAGGTAAAAACAGAAAGTGGTTCTTACAACCTCTGTGTTTAAACATTTATTTTGGATCCTCTGTTTTCTTTAAAAGCCTCTGTGACAATCCTGTTAAGCATTCTATAAATACACCTGGCTTGACTTTACCCCATTTACAACTACAAGCACTACATCTGCTATTGTCTACTATGGAGAACAAAGCGAATCTCAGTGTTTGAAGGCCTTGAGACTAGCTGCCTGTTCTGCCTTGTTGTTCCACTGCTGCTTTCCTGTTTACCCATTATCCTTTAACCTTGCTACTCCTCTGGATTTCTAAACAGGAACGGAGAATATCTGATGATTGATATTAATGCATTTTTCTCCTCCTCTGAGTCCATTTATCACATTTCAAATCACTGTAGAGCCCTGAACTCCTCAAGACCTAGTGTTTCATCGATGCCGTGTGCATTTTTGAGTCAATATAATTCATTTTTGAGGGGAAAGCTCTGTCATTGTAGACTGAAATATAATCGAGCTAGAAAGCGAATCTGCACAATGAGTGGAAAGAGAAAAAAGAACACAAAGTTATTTTGAAGGACACTTGCATGGCAATGTTTGTACCCTGCAACCTCAAGGTTAAAAATGTGTACAGCTTGAGCATTTTGATTTTCTCAAAATGCTCAATATTTCCTGTATCCATTCCCACCGTACCCCACCCTGCCCATGTGTAACACATTTAACATGATAAAAGCACTGACAAAGATGTCTGAAAATCTTGTCTCCTCCACGAACAGCCACTGAAGTCAAAACCTTCAACAAGTTGCCAGGTTCCGTCTAAGTCTCATTCGTTTGGCGGTGCGTGTTTTGTCCCACTGGTACAATACAATAGGCCAATGAGGCCTTGAGCTTACAGACATTGCCCTTGGGCGAGCTCATAAGTGCTACCTACATAATAATCATTGCATTGATTTCTTTTGTTTGTTCTCGATCTTGGTCTATTTTCATTTACAGCCAGCAAGACACACACACACACACACACACACACACACACAGATGAATGCATGCACAGAGACACATGCAGGTACAGTTGGTTGTAAGAAAGGGCTGACTTTGCAGCTGTCATTACCCCAGGAGGCACATGGAAAGATTGAGGAGTAGCTCAACTAATTTGAAAAAAATAAAAATTACAATTTAAAAAACAAAAAAACTAACAGTGCTAAAAATAATTAATAAGCTGTTCAAATAGCTATTCAAAAACAATGGATAAACTTGCTAGATAGTTAGCAAATAGTAATTGAGAAATGGTTGAAATAGACAGCTAAAAGTAATGAATAAACAATTGACTGAGTTAGCCAAAAGTATTGGATAATAGTGAAAAAGCTAAAAGTAATGGATAAATGGTTAAAATAGCTTCTGCCTCTCTAAGTGGTGGTACAAAAACAAACTTGACCAAACCAACCTAAAACACTGACAGTTCTATTGTATAAATATAAATCGATAATATCCAACGATATCAATTACATCAGTTTAAAATCAATTCAAATGAACACATGACGGGTGGTGTTGAAAGGGTACTTGAGTTCACCTGACAAGACTTGAGTGGGTATCAGAAAAAAAAAAAACATTGGGAGGCTGTGGTGTAGATACACTATATGCATGACAACACCGCCACAACAATAATGAAGACTACTGCTCAACATCATTATGGCACACATAAGAGACCGAAATAGAGAGGTGAAGAGAGGAGAGGTGAGGGGAGAAGATGCAGAGGAAGAAAGGAGTACGAGTGTAAAGGTTCAAGGAGGGGGAGGAAGGCAACCGCCTGTCTTGATCTGTGAATGCAGTTTGCTAAGCGAGCACACTAAGTGGAGCACACAGTGTGTGTTTGTGTGTGTGTGTGTGTGTGGTGTGAGTGAGTGAGAGAGAGAGAGAAATGGCACGAGGGAAAGCTGACCTATGACATGAATATTGATCTCCAAAGTTTAGTATGTGGAGAGGAGAAAATGTTTCATATCAATAAACAGCAATTATTATGAAATGATTCTTATAATCATCATTATAAAGTGTTTAGCTTGAAGGAAGCAAACGTTTAGCTAAGGTTTACTGTCAAAATATGACACCTAGGTTGTTTCTAAACCATTTTTCATTTTCAAATCATCCACAATTGATTAATCAAAAAGCATTACTGTTCATTTCTGTAGAGAATTGTTAACCTGCTCAGTAAGCTCATTGCTGACCTTGTCTCACTTCCACTAATTTTGTATAACTTTGCTGTGCCTCACAGCGCACGTGTTCCTACAGACATGCTGCATCTTAGATAATACTGTCAAAGACATTTAGTATAAGCAGATTCTTTCCTCCTCTAAAGAGAAAAGAGGACAAACACTTTCATTCTACGTATTGTCAAGGTCCGCTGGTGCTGATGTGAGAGAGCAGGTAGCTTGTCCTTCTGTCACGGCATTTTGTTCGTCCACGTGTTCATCTTTCGGAAGGAGGGAACAGTGATAAATGTGAGAGTTGTCGGGAAGTAAATGGTGGTATCGAGTTGTGGTCTGGTCCAGGGTGTCAGGAGAGGTACGAGGCTAATTTTCAGCGGCAACGCTATAATGTGTGCCTATTTGTGAGTGCGTCTGTGTGTGCACCCCACCGTGGTCCATGTTCCACCTGGCACAGTGGATTAGCTGCAATTAATCTTAGTTAAGCAAGCCCTGTGGAGAGTTTGCCTGCCTTACATGCGCGTGCACATATAGAGACACACACACACACTCTAGGCCACAAACAGGCATACAAACACTCAGTGATGCACGGGAGAGAGTGAGAGCATAGTGAAGCATCTCCTTTGTGTGCATAACACACTGACGAGTTCACCATATGCACATTTGACAGCGTCGCTTGTCACAGGGCTTTGTTTTCATAGTGAGAATGGGGAGATGATGTGGAAGGGGAAATGGCGCGTGAGTGTTTGTTTGCTCACATGTGCAGATAGCCTGGTTTGTCTTTTTGAGTGGGAGGAAAAGGGAAAAAAAATTCTATTTCATCTCCTTGTCAATGTTCGTTTAACAGCATGTATGCTAGCAAGAGGTAGGAAGTGGATAGTGTGCATGTATAGTCTGGGGGTACCATACTTCTGCAGTCTCTTTAAACTGTATAAGCTACCATATTTAGACTATAAAAAGACTATGAATGCCAGTTTTACATGTCATAAATGCCTGCCACAACATTCAAATCAGAAATTGGTGCAGATGGGAGGTGCATGAAAGACTGCAAAGGGAATTTTAAAATGTGCTGCACCAAATACCTTCGCAAAACACCTGAAAAACATTGGCACATTATTGAGACAGATCCAAAACCTGAACATATTTTTGAAGAGTGACCTTGTTTTTAAGCATCACTTATCCCTCGTCTCCCCACTGGCTACAACAGGTGCAGTAACAGCACTCAACGCATGTATTCACAGAGGTGCAGGTCCTTTAGACTCTCCCATGCAGGCCTCATGACCTATACAGGGGCAATTAATTGCAGCGCCAGCCACATCTTTTGTCTCTTCCATATCTCATGTGGCCTCACCTGTGTAAAAAACCTCTACAACCGTCAGACTCGCATGAGTAAACATAGGACCATCAGTGATTAACACAGCCAAAGTGGGAGGACATATTTCAGGCATTTTCTGCATAGGCAGAGTTAGCTGACTGTCAGTTGGAGCACTTCCAAGGCTTGAAGGGGCATCAAACTGTTGAATCATTAGAATAATATATGAGCAACTGGGATAGAAAATAACCGGTTCTTTGATAAAAAGTCAAAGGACGCACAATCCCTTGCCACCATAGAGGTTAGAGGAGGAATTAAACCCCTACTGAAGTGGTCTCCTATTGGTGTTTAGTGGAGTTATTATTTGTTCATTCCTCTACTAGTTAAGAAAATGGTTTCCCACCTTCTCCCTTTTTACTGCTGCTCTCCTGTTTAGTATCATTGCCATTTTTCTTCTTCCCCACCATCTTGCTCCATCTTTTGCTGACTGTTTCTATGCCCCAGCATCTCTCTCACAGCAGTTTACTTTTGCTGTCCATCTTTTTCAGCTTTTCCTCTAGTTCTTCCTGCCCTAATGCTCAGTCTTTTGCTTGGTTGCTCTCATTTTCCCTCATTTCAGACTTTGTCTTTTCCATCTCCCCATCTCTACACTTCATACCTCCTTTCCCCTCTCCCTTGTCGTGCTCAGCCCTTTCATTTATTTCTCTCACCCTTGTCACATCCTTCTCTCCTTCTTACCTTTCACCCTCCCCCCTACTCCCTACAGCCCACCTGGATTAGCAGCAGTCTGCAGTGATACATGCAGACCCCCCTCCACACACACACACACAAAATTTTATGTGGGACAGAATCGTGATGAGACAAAGGAGCGGATGAATAAAACAGTGGAACTGATGGCGATGGTGACGGCACCTGGGGGACCCACACTCTTGATTTATAACGCCAGGTGAGCATTCAAAAGCAGACACAGGCCCAGCTCGCTGCTAACAGCCAGTCCCAGAGAGACAGAGAGGTCTGATAGAGAGGCCGAGGTGGGGAGAGAGGACAGGTGAGGGACTGGGGACAAGGAGCAAAAGACAATGAGTGAGAATTTTTTTTGAAAAGGCAAATGTGACCCCCCCAAAATCCTAATACATAACAGTGCACATGATATCTTCAATGTTTATATATGTCTCATAAAAGTGGGCTGTGGGGCTGGGATTTCTAATTTGTCTCACTGAGGGAGAGCAAGGAAAAACGGAGGAAATCAATTTCCCATTTGGGGCAGGTAGAGTGATCTATTGAGGAACTAACCCCAAGGAAGACCTTATCAAAATGGGAGATGGCCAACTTTTTACAAAACACACATACACACACATACGCATGCCTCACTGCATACTGAATGGTGTATTTACAGAGAGGAGCGGAGAGATCATGGCAGAGACGTTTTTAATCCCCCTGACTTCAATTAACC
This sequence comes from Maccullochella peelii, assembly GCA_002120245.1. NCBI lineage: Eukaryota > Metazoa > Chordata > Actinopteri > Centrarchiformes > Percichthyidae > Maccullochella > Maccullochella peelii. Next base: position 30,329 of record LKNJ01003500.1, read on the forward strand.
CACCGTGAAAATGTCTGCCACAGACGACAATTAAAGTTCCAAAAACCAAGGACTACCCTTGCAGACCCTACTGGAAGAGGGAAATGCTGTAATTGGCCTAAATCAGTTCTGTTTGTTTTCACTTGCATAGCCTTGTCTTGGTTTAAGTAAGTAAGATTTTTTTAAATTTTTATTTGCTTTTACAATCATTCCCTTTTACAATCATCAGTGGATGATTTTCTTTTCAGCATGTTCTCTCCATAGCCAAAGCAAGCCAGTTGGAAAAGATACAGCTACACACGGGAAATGTCTCAACCTGCACTGTACAATCTTAAGCCCATAAGTTCTGTAGCACACCTTAGCTGTACTTAGGGAACACGATTAATTTTGTTTTTTGTGATCACTTCACTGTTACCATTGAGAGAGAAATTCAGTTTAGTCACCCAGGGGTTAAAAAATATATTGATGAGCACCTTTGAACTATCCATGCAGCAGAACTCTGCTGGAGCATGGGCACAAGCTCTTGACCAAGTAGAGTTCAGCCTGACTTTGAGTCCATTTCAAATTTGGTTTCTTTGATATCACAAAGAGCAAGGTAGCAAGCACATAAATAATGAAAACATCTGCTGCAGACCAAAGGGGCCATGAGAAAATAAAGGGGAGGCAGGATAAAGGGAAGGCAAGGAGACTGCAATCATCTAAAATCTCAAGAGGGGGCGAATATTCAATGGAGGTGTCAGAGACCATTAGATGGACAATGATGGATGGAGAAGAGCCAAAAGAATCTGAAGCAGATGCTGCAGCTTTCCTGCCATAGTAAAAGCAGAGTTGAAAATTAAATATGAGTTCACGCTTTCACGGCACTATCACTGCTACGACATGGACACGTTGCAAAAAACCTAAGGGGAAACTGTGTTTAAGTAACTTAACACATATTTGAGGCCAATATTTATTAAAGACTATGCCTGCTAGGTAGTGTGTTCTGTCCTAGACAGACAGTCGACTAGGCTAGCTAATGTTTGCAAACTAGCTAGTTGAGTTAGCCTCCTAAAATTAATGTTGATTAATGGTCTAAACCTAAGCTGGCCATCTTTTCACATTCAGCAGAGATCTTTTTAAATGTCTGGAAACAGGTGTGGGAGAAAAGCAGGACATTGACAGTAGCTTAGATATTAGTAACGTAGCTAGCTAGCAAATGTTAGCTAACTAGCATGTCCAGGCTGATGGCAATAGCCCGTGTCTGCTAAATACTGCATCATAAACACGTCTTAGAAAAGAATTAAGTACAGAAATGTTTCATTTGCATTTATTCTGCCTGTTATTGTCTTTAAGAGCAGACCGAAGAATGACAGATGTAACAGTAATTGAGGCACGGCTCCTTTCATTGCACTGATCATTTACTTGTGGTGCACCAATGCAACTATTACAGAGCCAGTACACCAAGTACTTTATTGAATAGATCAGCCAACACGAGCACAAGTATGAGAATTGCTATTAGGAATGGGTACTCACCTCATTGGAGGTGTTATTTTGTCTGTCAATGGCTTGAGGGGCCTGCTTTACCTCCCTAACACTCACTACTGTCACACATTTTAGCTTTATACAGCTGACCCCTTACAGCTATACTGACGGCCACACTATTTTCTTTCAACTAAAAAGGTGTTTATTGCACCAAAGCGCATCTTATTTAAAAGATAACTTTTTCATTCATAGTGGCATTTGGCACGGTCAGCAGAGTTGAGAAATAAGATGAGACGTAGAGAGTCTTATTCACTGTGGGGAAAAAAGAAGCCATTTAAAAAAGGACATAGCATACAGGCTTAAAATTATAAATCTAAATATTATGATATATATGTTATTGCATGATACGTAAATTTAAACATTTTCCGCCAGATTGAATACTCCTAATACTATGTTGCTTGCAATAACATGATCTATATTGTACTGCCACCCTTGTCTTCAGTATGCAACACAACACTTGGAATCAAGGAGAGGCTTTTTGGAGCAGGGTGCTTCAGTCTGATGAAACAAAAATTGAACTCTTTGGCCACAATCACAAAATGTATGGCTGGCAAGAACAAAAGATGCATTTGGAAAAAACACCTTGCAAACTGTTCAACATTGCAGTGGATTTATTATGCTTCGGAGTTATGTGACAGCCAGAGGCATAGAAGGTACCAACCTTTCTCACGGCACACATTTTGACTTGCCACAGCATGAAAAGCACAGGTGTAACTAATAACATTAACGATTGCTCTGTTCTATTTAGGTTCCAGTACACCATACCATAGTGAGCCAGCACACACACAACTGCAGGGCCTTGATCTTTAAACACCTGTGAATAGAATGCAGCCACGATTAATGTTATTACCTACGCCTGAGTTTGACAAGTCAGAATGTCTGCTTTGAGAAACGTATATTGTTCACCGGGAAGGAAGAATGGATTCAACAAATCCTACAAGCTAATAGCAGAGAGACGGGCTGAAACAAGGTTCAATGCTAAAACAAAACAATAATCCTAAACATGCCTCAAAACGAACAATAAATGAGCCCCAGACTTGAATTAAACTGAAAATCTGTTGGAGCCCAATCATTATCATACAGTGCATGTAAGACAACATAAGAATATTTCTAGACTTGTCATATTTTACAAGCAAGAGTGAAACATTATCCTGAAGCAAGAACACAAAGACTAAAATTACCAGATTAAAATGTGACCGAAATCACTAAATGTGTAAATTAATACTGACATGTTATTAACATATTCTGTGTCCCTGATGAGACACAACTGTGTTTATGATACTAAATCCTTTTTAAGAAGCTATGAAAACAGAAGAGTCTCAGGGAATATTGGAAGGACTTCTCTAGTCGTTCAGTTCCATTTATGCTTTAGTCTTGGCAGCCATTTTTTTCCCTCTATCTCACAGCCCAATCATATTCACTTCAACCTGGAGTTGTGTGGCTAATTGGTTTGCTGAGTAATTCAAACAGTGGCAGCAGGAGTGACATAAACAACAAATAAACTGAAAAGAGGGTGCCAATCAGCAAAATCAACCTCATTAATGAGTACAGGATGTTTATACATCGAGAGTAACTTTCCGTGCTCTTTTTAATTAAGTCTCTTATTAGGACTGGAATAGCTACATCCTTGTTATATGTTGTCATGTCAAATGCCCAAATGAAATGCTCCTTGGCCAAGAAAAGACCATCATGTGTTGACTGAGGGGCCTACCCGCAAAAACACATCTCTAATTACTGAAAACAGGACACATTGCAAAACAAGCACCCTTAAAACTTGTTTGTTTCGCCAGTGTGACAACTGTTCCCATCTTCTGGGCCAATGTGAGGCATGACGCGAGCCCAGGAATGGCAGCCCCCTACCACCTATGTTGGGCAGAGAGCGAGCAGCTTGGCATGGGGCAGAAGGATAGCCAGAAGGAAGTGCTATGTGTTTTTTTCTGTTTTTATTAATTACTTTAAAGGGGGTAAAAAACCCACACACATACGTACACATACATATGATATTTAATGTGTACATCGTTATATGAAGTCAAGCGCTGACATCAATTTATTTTGTTAGTGAGGTTACCTTCACTCTAGTGGGGGCATTCCCTCAAAGCAGAGGTACAATAACTACTCCAAATATGGAGTAAAATGGAATGAAAATGGAATGCCATTCCTGGCTATTTTAAGTGCACAATTTTCATAAAATGAATGCTTCATTTCGGGGACATAATTACCCCAGGACATTGGTTGGGTGCTTACATAATTTCTCTCTTCAACAGTATGTTGCTTTATTAATCATCCTATGGTTGTAGAAGGAACGGTAGAACGGAGTGCGAAGGAAGGAACAAAGGAAAAGAAAGATAAAAGAAGGGATGAAGAAGTACTGAAAGAAGGAAGCAGAGTCAGTGATTGCCGAGAACGAAGAAGGGAAATGGTCGGAGAGAAGGGCGGAGGCAGCTCTCTTACCTGCAGTGAGTTAGAGAAAAAAGAGAGGGAAAAAGAGGGATAGGAGGACGGAGGAAAGTGGTGGAGGATGAAGGGAGAGAAAAAGCAGGCTAATGTTGTTCTACTTTCAGTATACCTCCTCCTGCTGCTGAACGCGAGTGACATAGGCTGAATATCAAATATACTTACCAAAAGTGGTACTGAGCAACGGTTAGTTTGATATACGCCCTCCTTACGAGTCAAACAGACAACCCAATCATGATTTATAAGCCTGTGAATTGCACCGAGTCACACTTCATCAGTTGTTTACCCAACTGACATTAACGATTTGGTGAATTTGTTTTTAGTGTTCACCTATATTCAAGTCGGATCTAACCGAAATATATCACATAAATAAAAAGAACAGTTATACCTAACCTGGAATTAGACATAGTTTAAACAGTTAAAAGAAACAGTGTCCAGTGTCGTGATTTACAGTCTAGTTGTCATAATCAACCTAGACCACCTCCAATGACAAATATCTGGACCTCTGTGGGTAAATAGATGGGCTCTTTTTTCCAGCCACTTACATCACTGCTATGCTATTTGGAACTGGGCAGTAAACTTTGTGAAGTGTGCAACATGTTTGCATGAGCTTGTAAGATGGGAGCATCTGCCCACAGTATTGGTTTTGTAAGACAGCGGTTGGTGAGAGAGGGTTTTGAAAAACAAATCTTTGTAAACCTGTATAAGAATAAACAGGTGCATGGCAGAACATGCAAGGATGAAACCCGAAAAAATAAACGCTCACACGCTGTCAAAACCTGGAAGTGCAGTGACATTTTCAATAAACGTACACTTTGTGTTGACAGAGTGCAAAGGTCAATCATATGGACAGGCATACTCAAACAATGCGCTGAAGGCTGCAGAGCTAGGAGTTCATTCTCAATGTGACTGGCAGTACTAGCCACGCCCTCACTCAAAGATTTAATGTTAATATCAAACTATAGCTTAATGACGCTTTAGGCATCATAAAAAAAGTTGAAATCTTATGAAATCTTACAATTCTTCTCTTATCTAACAAATCCTTTTCGCAACTGACAAACATAACACCTCTCCTGAATGTGAAAAAAATCACAGTGGATGGTGTGTTTTTTAATTGTGTGTTTGTCAGGGGAGGGCAGGGTCACAATTACCACCTTGCAAGGTCTGATGTAAATTTTCCCGTATGCCGCCGTCCCTAATAATCTCTCTGTACCAGGATACTACTTCTTTGTATTATCGCTGATACCACAACAAAAGAAGAGGGCCAAAGCACATTATTAACATGCTACTTGCGTGCCTCTAGAGCACAATGCCTAGAGAATAACTGCCTGCAGTTCCACATATCTCTCTCCATACATTTTGTCAATGATACAAGGACAGAGTATGCAAGGACATGGGAAATAGGAGGGCTGGCGTTCAGCCAAGGTTTTATCTGAGGCTGATTCTGCTGCGCGCTCAATTACTCTTTATCTTTTTCTCACTCATATTGGTCACATTTGCTGCCACTGACTGTCCCTCAAGTACAGCTCCACACTGGCACCTGTTGATGAAAAAGCAGCATAGCAGACACACACCGACGTGCTTGCTCTAAAAACACACACACACACAAAAAACACAGTCACGTAACTGCCAATCCTGTCCATCTTTCCTTTAGAGGTAGATTGAAGGAATAATTCTGATCTGAGGGGCCCCTAGCAGGCAATGAGTCAGTGTAAGATGATTCAGGTAACACACACACACAGCGGGATATATCCACGCATGTAGACCTTGGAAGCTAAACGTGTCTAGAGTGCGTGCTGCTCTACTGAGTCTTTCTAGACCCAAATCTCAAGCTTCATCTAAACGATTAACTGATATGTATCAGAAAGGCAATACAATAGTCCGAGATAGGGCTACAGTGATACAAAAACACTGATCCAAGAGAAATTCATCAAAAATAGATACAACTGTCAAAAACACTTTGGCCAAATATCCTCCTGTGCCTCTAGAGTGTATATGAGAGTGCAGCGTAACAGTATGTGTGTGCGCATGTCTGTGTCAGACCCTCCCATCTTACAAAGATTCCCAATCATATACCTACTGCAGGCCGTCCACTTACATAAGAAAAGGTAGCATGGTACAGAATAATGAAGTGCTGATTGAAACATTACTCCAGTAGCTGGTGACCCAGCACTAGTAACAACAATGCAAGTGTGCAACTACTTCCAAAGAACATCGGCCCCTACTGCAACTCCTCCTAGTTCAAGGCAATAACTGAAAGCTATTTTATTTGCAAGAACATACACCCGTCTAGCGTTGCTGAAAATATTGGATTTAGGCAGATGATTGGTACTGCCAGTCTGCAGTATTTCACTGAAAACTACATCCTCTTTGGGGTCTGTCCAAAACATTACCCAGAGTGTCACTGCGCATTGTCATTATGGATGTGACATTATTTTGGATGCATGTGGTTTTCAGCCAATAAAAAGTCTGTATCGATCAACCAACTGATCTAAATATGCATCCCCATCGTCTGAATATAGGATAGTTGCACACTTGTAGGCTCACGTCATTTATGTCACAGTTGACTCTAGATCTTTAGTAGAATATTAATGCTCCATCAGATCCTCCATGATTGTTTTAAAGTCCAATTCACACTTCACGAAACATCAACACAGAAAAAACACTAATGATTAGTTGCAACAGGGTAGACGAGAAAGAGAGAGAAAAAGTGGTCTGGCTGGTCAGCTGTCTGCGTGGGTAGACAATTCAGCCAGAAGTATGAGAACAAAATGACCAAATGTACAGACATAAAAACTAATTTTTTATGTTTCTGTGTGATAATTTTACTCCTCCAAGTAACTCTCTTTCCGTGGCTGTGATTTAGTAGATACAATCTTGAGTGTAGCATAAACTGTTTTCTCCCAACACACTTTGTAAGCAGAGACAGGAGCATTCTGTAGTATACAGAGTTGTCAACTTTAAGCTGTACGGTTCTCAGTTCAAACTCATTTCAACAACAAACAGCACACACAACATGAGTGAGTCCCAACACATTTCCATTCTGAATTTGGTGACAGATAACCTGAAGTCTGTCGCATGTTGCAGCTGGATCAAAAGCCCCGAGGAGAGGAAATCTGTTGTAGCTCTGTACATTTTCTAAGGATTCATGGCTAGGTGCTACTCACTGAGCCCCTTGTTAACTCAAGGGAGTGACAGATAGAAAATCCAGCGCTTCAAAAGTCAACAAAACAACAAGCCATGACACTCACCAGCACAGACACACACACACACACAGACAGACACAGAGTGAGTTGTTCCTGACACTAACGACCTTTAGCTACCATTGGTGCAGAATTTTAGACAGTTGCTCGTTAGCAGTGGAGGCCTGTTAGAGCAGGATTTTCTCCCTTCCCTCCGTTTCCCGCATCTGCTCACCTTCCAATCCTTCAGTCTGGTAACAAAGAGCGGGTAACAACAAGGCTTGGTAGGAGAAGGGCTGAGGTCAGAGGACATGGCATCCTTTGATACGAAAGCTGACGGGAGGCGGGAGGAGAAAGGAAAAGTGTACATGTGCGAATAAAGACTAAATCAAATCCTGTGCACGTTCGCAACACTCACCTGTAACGTAAACAATGGAGCCATTCCATCCCTGCACTACCCTTGCACATCAACCCTGGCACTGACAGTGTAGGACACCCAGAACCTAGTTAGCTTAGTTAAAAGTCGGCATTGTCCTTAACACTGTGCCTGGGGACATCTTATGTTCACGCCTCCAAGAAAACACACATTGACATTCAGTGAGCTGTTGATATGACTGTACCTTGGCTCCTAGCCTTGATAGTGTGTTATTTCTTTAAGGTTTATGGTATTTTAGTGGCCCAAGAATGGTGATCCCCAGCCTATCTCTCAAAAACACACTGTGTGAACTAACTATAATGCTATAATAGCATTATATTACTTGCTGTTAAACGCTTAGTTTGGGCGTTCTTTGTGCAGAGCTACAGTTTTGTGGTATTTCAAGGACCAGTTCCGGTAGGATTCAATGGGACTTATATTGCTTTTTTTAATTAATTAGTTTGACACAATGTCTGAAAATCACGTTTCAGCTCACCTGTCAAGGACATGGGCAAATGAAATAATACCAACTAACTACAAAGTTTCCCTGACAATACAAATTTTTCCACAGAAATGTTCCAACTTAATATTTCCAGTGCCGTTTGGTATGTCAACTCAAGTGCTCAGTGCTAAATAAAATGTAGTTCATCCAAAATTGCAATTCATCACAGCATTCAGTAGAATTTAAATTACAAAAACACAATCTTTAGTGGAGTGTCATAATTTGAGAATAAGCGAAAACCAAAGCCTCCTTGTTACTGAAGCATTTGAACATTATCATCTCCTAAATTTATCAGCCATCATTCCATCCACTAAAGACAAGGTTTACTGGCATTTGGTGTATAATTTTTTGAGACACTGTTGTGATGTTATTTTGTGTGTGTGGGCGTGTGCATTTGTCCAGCTGCAGGAGAGGATCGATAGAGTAAAAAGAAAGGAAAAACGCCACTCTCTGTTACCTTCATCAAAGTCTGCATCATCCTCGGTGTGCTGGGGGAAGGGGAAGCAGTTGGTTATCTCCAGCCGGTCGTCGACTACAAGGCCCAGCAGGACGCCCTGAACCACCTCGCTACCCTGGCCCTCTTCCTGGTAGTGCTTGATAATCTTCAGCACCACCTGCAGAAACAGACAGAAGAATCACTGTATCAAAGTGCAACAGCAAAGTGGTAAGAGGTAGAGAGGGAGGAGAGGAGGCTTTACCCTCCTTTCAATAACAGTTTCAGAAAAATGATTTCATTTTCTGAACCGGGGCTAATTTATTTATCGTGCCCATTGTTTGTGCATTTTATGGCTGTTACAGCATTTCTTGTTATTGTATTTTATCATCCTTTGATTTATGTTATCCAATTCAATTGCGTCTCTGCTCGTCATGTTGATTTGTGCTCATTAGTTTGTGTTGGAGTTAGTTTGGTTGAGATGTTTTGGGGTTTTTTACAAGCCGCTTGGGTTTTTTCATCCCTCTTGCTGCAGATTAGCAGTATTCCCTTCTCTGTTCTTTTACACATTGTTTTATCACTGAACAAATACATTAAACTATTTAATTAATACCAGTGGGGAAAAACGTAGACAAAAAGAATGTGGCTTTGGGTGCATTAAAACTCTATTCTAATTTACAGATAAGTATTGCAAGATAATAATTTGGATTTGGAACTTTAAAAAAAAACAAACATTATATGCTCTGATATGTGACTATACATAATAAGCAAACTTTTTAATGACAAATATTTTCATCATGAGTTTACCACGTTACACAGCTTTACAGTGAGTTCAGGCCGTAGTAAATATTACCACAACATATTGGAGAATCAAAATAATGAAAATATGAATTCTTTAGTAGGGGTTCAAGTGATTGCTAGCTGTTTCACTACTCTGAACTTCTTTTGTGCAGTGGGAGGCTTCATCTTTCTTACAGAAACACCCAACACACACAATACTCTATGGTATAGAAGATGTATTCTGACCATTTGAATTGTGAAATACTATTCTTGGTATCACAACCATGTAAAGAGTTTGGTCTCAGTATCTGGTAGCACACATTCATCTCACAGAATAGTGATGTAGCAAATGTACTCTGAAGTGATGGACTTTTATGGATGAACTGGGTGTGCAGGTGTTACATAAATACTGCTGCACTGCATTGGAAAATAATTGGATTTTTCCTAGAAATCAGCACTTTTCTTTTGACTTTATGGGTGCTAATGCTTACATGGTTCAGCCCACCTGTAGCTGGTTCAGCACCTCCACTCTGGAAACCTAATATAAAGTGACTCCTACTCCACATCTTTTGGAATAAAGCAAAATTTTCATAAATGCATTGCTTTAGTCACTATTTTGTAACATTGCCTGTCTAATGGCCAATAGCAGCTGTCTGAAATTAGAGTTCATTTTTGCTAAATCAGTATATCCTTGATGTTTGTTCTGACTTGTGACAAAATTTTAATAACAGATCGAAGAAATAAATTTAAGTTTTATTTCTTTTTTTAAAATTCTACTGGGAGTCAGTGCTACGTCATTAGCAAGCTAGGCTAACCAGCTCCCACTTTTTTTGGGAAGCTACTATAGCCCAACCAATACTGGATTGTTGAGACTGATATCGATATTTGGACTTTTTATAGTAAAAATATGTAAAGGTTTTTTAATTCCCTCAAACCTAGTTTGGCATTGCTGTACTACGATTTCTTGTTACTCATCGGCCCACATATACACAGATATAATACGTCTACAATAAGATAATAGTGGCCGATATATTGACCTGGCCAATTTATCAGTCTAGTTCTAAGAGCTACTTAGCCTAGCTTGCTTGAGTCCACTTTCTGAGTGGTGTACAAAGTTAACAGTACAACCGGTCCTCCTAAATATTGAATGTTGTAAAGGACAAATACCTTAAATTACTAACAGTACATTACCAACGCTATGTGGGCATTTTGTATCAGTGTTCATAGGCTACTGGGTTATGACGCACACCAGAGTTGACAGCGTGTCTCCCAGCAACGCTGGCCCTCAAATGTCAGCCAACCACTTCCAAGGGAACTGCCCACTGAGGCCTGATGCTTAGACACCGTTTCCACAAATATGTCAAAAACAGGTTTTGTCTTCTATTGAAAAATTAGGCACAATAGCTGCAGCATCATTATAATCTCTATGTCCTTACACAAAAAGTGAGGAGGATTAAATTTTCAGTTGAGCACACAGCACATTAGTTGTCCAGAAGATCTAACACATCACTAAGACACCTCCACTTACATCAATACTAAATTGCATAATAAATCCTCAGCCACCATTCTGCACTCTTCACTGGTCACTAAGCTCTTATATAAAACCACAAAATTGCCAAAAATGCTTGTTACGAGGTAATTCTGTGGGGTGTTGCTCAGGTAGTCACTGGCTGTGGCTGAACGGTAAGTTGAGGGGTAAGCACCACCTGCAGGCTTCAACACTGATGCATCACTGATCTTGAGTGCGAACAAAAGGCCAGTTAGTATTCAGCACAGCTTAGCAATTTACACCGGAGAGAGAATAGAGAGGCGGCACTCATAAAGAATAAAACCTGAATTTAGTGAAATTTGAAGAAAAATGCTACCCTCGTACAGTGGGAGGGTATATTTGGACTTGTAGTCTGATATCCCACATTGTCGTGCCTCATCTGGACAGGGTGTCCATGCATCATTGTATGAGTTTAATTTTTAATGCCAGATAAAAATGGGCCAATAGGACAAGCCTCCACATGATTGAGGAGCTGGTTTAAGCTCTAATGCTGCGTTACCGACAACAGGGAACAACAGGGAAGGGCTATGGCTTACTTCTGTGCACGCACACACACACACACGACACATACACATGGACAAACTCAAAACACACACATACTTACCCATCGTGAGACACACTGACCAGCAAAAACAGAACAGCCAATGCAAAGAGTAGAGAATAAGGCAATGCGTCTAAATGAACAAGAAGAGGACAAGAAGCTGAAAGCACAGTGTGGAGGGGGAGAGCATAAATCACGCTGATAACAGTGTAGGCAGGTCACAGCCAGAGGCATTAATAATACACACATACACACACATACACGCAAGAACAGGGTGGTAGTCCTGGGGCCATGCTCACAACAAAACACCCATCACCACCGTGAGGAAGCCCTTACACGTCTCACTGGCTCACACACATGCATACACACACATGCATCCGTCTTGGGAGATGATTTATTTCAACAGAGTGCTGGACCTGTCATGCAACAAGTAAAAGGGCTAGGGGCGGGAGAAGAGAGATGATATGGGGTGGAGTGGCGAGAAAAACAAATCTCATTCCCTGCCTGCCTGCCTTGGCTTTTCTGACTGAGAGGGGAGGAAGGTCTGAACAATAGGTCAGAGGAGGGTGGGGTGGGGTGGAGAAAGAGTGAGAAAATGTAAGAGTGAGGACTCGATGGGAAAAGTGGTGGGGCAGGGCAAAAGGAAAGAGGAAAGGAGGAAATGCAACAGTGAAAATGTGAGGGAGAGAAACCAGACGCATAAGGGAAATGATGACAAAATATAGCAGGAAGGCACCACAGGTGAGTGCGAGGAGAGCAGACAGGTGAACCGATGACAGTGAGGGAGGGATAGGGAGGGAGAGAAGAGGGCTACAG